>MU191869.1:1476-14335 GCA_016904865.1 Pissodes strobi
GACTAAATGAAACTAACCGAAAGTTGTTGACGAATAACCCAAACTAATCAAATCTATTAAAATTGATTTTAATGTGTTCTGAAAAGTTTGAAATGACTAAAATAAGTTGAGAATAAGTGTAGCTATGATTGAACTACTAACCCAAACTAAACAAATCTATCAAAATTGATTATAACGTATCGGATGACTAAAAGAATTTAAGACTAAGTGAAACTAACCGAAAGTTGAATCGAGGACTAACCTAAACTAACCAAATCTATTAAATTTGATTATAATGTATCGGAACCGCATTAAATAACTAAAATAACTTGAGACTAAGTGGAATTAACCGAAAGTTGGTTCGACGACTAACCCAAACTAACCAAATCTATTAATATTGATTATAACATATTAGAACCGCTTTAGATGATTGAAATAAGTTGAGAAAAAGTGAAACTATCCGAAAGTTGAATCGACGACTAGACCAAAGTAACACAATCTACTAAAATTGATTATATAAAGTATCTGAACCGGTTCTAATGACTGAAATAGGTTGAAACTAACTAAGTGAAACTAAGCAGAAGTTGATTGAACGACTAACCGGATTAGGTTGGTTAGTTCGGGTTAATCGTCGATTCAACTTTCGGTTAGTTTCACTTAGTCTCAACATATTTCAATCATTTGAATCGGTTCTAAGACGTTATATTCAATTTTAATAGATGTTATTAGTTGGGTTAGTTTGGGTTTAGGGTTAAATCAACTTTCGGTTAGTTTCTCTTAGCCTTAACTTATTTTAGATATTTGAACTGGTTCCGATATGTCATAAACAATTTTAATAGATTTTATTACTTTGGATTAGTCATCCAATCAACTTGCGATAAACTTCACGTAGTTTCAACTTATTTTAGTCATTTGAACCGGTTCGGATACGTTATAATCAATTTTAATAGGTTTGGTTAGCTTGGGTTAGTTGTTGATTCATCTTTCGGGTAGTTTC
Organism: Pissodes strobi; assembly: GCA_016904865.1. Lineage (NCBI taxonomy): Eukaryota > Metazoa > Arthropoda > Insecta > Coleoptera > Curculionidae > Pissodes > Pissodes strobi. Next base: position 2,453 of record MU191869.1, read on the forward strand.
ACTTATTCTTAATTTAATTTAGTTATTTAAAGCGGTTCCGATACGTTATAATAAATCCTAATAGATTTGGTTAGTTTGGGCTAGTTGTCCAATCAACTTTCGATTAGCTTCACATAGTTTCAATTTATTTTAGTCATTTGAACCGGTTCCGATATGTTATAATCAATTTCAATAAATTTGGTTAGTTTGGGGAGGACTACAATCAACTTTCGACTAGCTTCACTTAGTTTCAACTTATTTTAGTCATTTGAACCAGTTCCGATACGTTATAATCTATTTTAATAGGTTTGGTTCGTTTGGATTAGTCGTTGATTCATCTTTTGGTTAGTTTCACTTATTCTCAACTTATTTTAGTCGTTTAAAGCGGTTCCGATACGTTATAATAAATTTCAATAGATTTGGTTAGTTTGGGTTAGTTTGGGGGCGACTACAAGCAACTTTCCACTAGCTTCACTTAGTTTCAACTTATTTTATTCATGTGAACCAGTTCCGATACCTTATAATCAATTTTAATAGATTTGGCTAGTTTAAGTTAGTCGTCTATTCAACTTTCGGTTTGTTTCATTTAGTCTCAACTTATTTTAATCATTTGAACCGGTTCCGAGACGTTATAAGCAATTTTAATAGATTTGGTTAGTTTGGGTTAGTCGTCCAATCAACGTTCGGTTAGTTTCACTTAGTTTCAACTTATTTTAGTCATCTGAATCGATTTCGATAAATTATAATCAATTTTAAAAGATTTGGATAGTTTGGGTTAGTCGTCGATTCAACTGTCGGTTGGTGTCAGATATTCTCAACTTATGCTAGTCATATAAAGCGGTTCCGATACGTTATAATGATTTTCTTACCTTTGGTTAGTTTGGGTTAGTCGTCGATTGAACTTTCGGTTACTTTCACATAGTCTCAACTTATTTTAATCATTTGAACCTTCCGTTACGTTATATTCAATTTTAATAGATTTGATTAGTTTGGGTTAGTTGTCCAATCAACTTTCGGTTAGCTTCACTTATTCTCAACTTATTTTAGCCATTTGAAGCAGTTCCGATACATTATAATCAATTTTAATAGATTTGGTTAGTTTGGGTTAGTGTTCAATTAACTTTCGGTTAGTTTCACTTATTATCAACTTATTTTAGCCATTTGAAACGGTTACAATACCAACGTCATTATCAATTCTAATATCGAGATGTGGTTAGTTTGGGTTAGTCGTCGATTCAACTTTCGCTTACTTTCACTTATTATCAACGTATTTTAGTCATTTAAAGCGGTTCCAATACGTTATAATCAATTTCAATAGATTTGGTTAGTTTGGGTTAACCGTCGATTCAACTTTTGATTAATTTCACTTTGTCTCAACTTATTTTAATCATTTGAATCGGTTCTGATACGTTATAATCAATTTTAATGGATTTGGTTAATTTGGGTTAGTCATCCAAACAACTTTCGTCTAGTTTCATTTAATCTCAACTTATTTTAGTTATTTGAACAGGTTCCCATACGTTATAATCAGTTTTAATAGATTTGGTTAGTTTGAGTTTGTCGTCGAATCAACTTTGGGTTAGTTTCACAGTGCCAAAATATATTTAATATTTACAAAGCATTCCATTATCGTTATATAATATGTACTTATTAAAAAAAAATCTAACACCAACACGATTTTTCCGGTCTTGTCGCCTCCTTCACCTAATTTTATTAACATATCTATTCACTAATCCGACTATAGATTTTTCCTATTTGCCTTTGTATTTTTCATTGCTTCGTATATATTTCCACCGAAGTCCGAATAAAATTTCTATTTTAATAGAAATAAAATTTAGGATTTTCACAAATCCGACTCTGTTCTGAACACTCTGCCTACATACGAACGACTGATTAAACTAAAACGCTCCACATGCTGCCAACAATCTGCGGATTTTCGGCGGCTGGCACAAAATATTTGCGGGAGTGGAGCTACTAGTTTACATATACTTTGATAATGATAACAATAAAATCCACACTCGAAACCAGTGTTGCCACAAGCACTTTTTTTTCGAGGTAGATTAACGTAAACCAGCGGGGTGGATTTGGGTCGGTGAGGGGTAGATTAAATAAAAGTTAATATATTCACTATTTTTCATTTAGGAGTTGCAAATTTTACTAACGTCTAGCCGCTGACGGTAACTAATTATCCATATGGTATTATTAGGGCTTTGCATGGCCCTCCGCATATGGTATTATTAGGGCTTTGCATGGCCCTCGCTCGCTACAGGAGCTCAATCAACAAGAACTCACCATGTGCTTACTAAAACTAACCCAAACTACCCTAAAATTAAGAATTATTTTTTATTAATTTACCTTTTTTCTTAATTTTGGGTTAGCTTTGGGTTGAATTTGGTTAGCACTTGGTTAGTTCTTGTAGATTAAGCCCTCGTAGCGAGCGAAAGCGAGCGTAGAGCCATGCAAAAAGGCGTTAGCCCAAGCATAAATCTAAACATCCCCAAGGAACTCACTAATCACTAAACAGTTTGACGCTGGACACAATATATTTACAGTTTTAGCACACTATAACAATTAACAAAAAGAGCGGTTACTTTTTAGTTGAAGTATCAGGCCGATTTTGTCGTTTTACGGTTTTTTCCTCAGAAACACACATGGAGACACATAAATTGAGTGTTTTTGCGTAATTTTTAGTAATTTTTTTATAGGCGGAAACCTAATAGTAATCAACTGTCTCCCGGGACAGTGGAGTGAATAGGGGTACTGGGTGAGGTAAAAAAAGGTGTACAAAAATAGAAAATATTCGGTTGCAAAGACAAATACTCCAGTGGCTTAACAAGGATAGGGAAAAAGAGCTCCACTTTCCCGTTGCAGTTGATTATTTTTTTATGGTTCTATTAATATTTCACTTCGCGCATGGCCCTACGCTCGCTCGGAGAGCGCAACCAAACAAAACTAACCCACACTAACTCAAGGCATGCCCAAAATGAAAAAAAAAGATTGTCGGGTTTGTATTGCCTATATTTCTAGAGTTTTTGTAAAGTGGTGCTGAAAATTTGTGTGAAAACTTTAACTTTGGGGGCTTTTTTCGGTTCAAATGTGATGGATCTTCCGGTTTCAAATATATGTTTTTTTCATTTTGAGCATGCCTTCGGTTAGTTTTGTTTCGTTGCAATTGCAACGGGACAGTGGAGTTCATTTTCTCTAACCTTGTTACGCCACTGGAATATGTTATTTATAAAAATACCACATATTTAACAAAATTCGCCTTTGCAAACCGAAATTTTCTTTTTTTACCTACAACTTTTTACCCCACCCAGCACCTCAATTCGCTCCACTGTCCTGCAAAACATTTGATTACTATTAAGTTTCCGCCAAAATAAAAAACGCCAAAAAATGACATAAAAATATTCAATTTGTGTGTTTCTGAGGAAAAAACGACAAAATCGGCCTGATACGTCAACTAAAAAATTACCAAACAAGCACAAAAAGTTCAGTACATTAACGATTTAACCCTATTCCCAGGGGAATCACGAGGATCACGATCACGACCAAGTCAATATCGATCGCTAATATCGTTAAATTAACGGACACGCGTTTTCTAGCGACACCTATTAGTAGAATACCTTATTAAGTTATTATGACAGCTAAAAAATGCCGAAAACTATAAGCTTCGTCTGGACTTCTTTAAAGACAATGTCTGATTCTTGATTATTTCACTTTTTTATATTGAATTAAATTGAATATTTTTTTTTGTATAATTTACTTTTTTTATAACTGATATTTTGGGAGCGGGGTAGATATGTTCGAGGGGAGCGACAGAGCGAAATTGTATTAAAAAGGGGTAGATCTGCCCCGAACGGGGTAGCAGTGGCAACACTGCTCGAAACTCCAAATAGGTTAACGTTGGACGGTGGACGCGAAACGCGAAGCGAACGTTGTCAAATGTCAAATCTTAAGCTACGATTCTGATTGCTTGAAAGTGGGCGCATGTGTACAAGATATCATTTTACCTACGGTACCGCCATATGTTGCTGTCTCGTTTTGATTTCGTAATGTTCGATGCTGCACACGCAATATATCCGTATTATATATATGGACCGAACAAGCAGTAACAGTAACAGTAGAATCTCAAATTTTGATACATAGAATCATTGTTTAAATAAATATAAACAATGATATAATGGACCGTCCCGTTCGTTGCAGAAATCCTAAAATTATATTCAATGAAAAACTAAGTACGTAGGTATATAAGTTAAAAACCTACCTCAACTTGAGGTTTTGTTAGCCTGAAATGAGATTTAAAATCGTGTAGGTCATATTTCATTAACAACATTTTCAATGTAGAATGCAATTTTGTGGTGTTTTGTGCGCCCCTTAGTTACTAATATAATGGTTTCGTCCTCATCATTCGAATCGGACTGGCTGCAATACAGTAATCTCGCCGCTAAGGCGACCGCAACAGATATCATTTTATATTATCAAAAACTTCTGCAAAAATTACAAATTATTGTTGTTTAAATAAAATTTAAACGTCAAAGTCATACTTCATAACCTCAAGCTTCCGTCAATGCGTCAATGCGTTCTTATTTTCTCAGAACCGGTGTCCACCGATTGGTGAGGACGGGACCCTACAAATGTCAACCGTAAAAACATCGGTCCATCAATGATTGAATCCACCGGTGAATAAAAGAATACGTCTTACGTCTTTATCTATGGCCTATGGTCGAATCAACGCCACCTAGACAGAAAGCCGAACATGTGTTTCCGATCAGCTGGTAAACCTAGTCATTCCGATATAAACTGATAAAGGTAGAGATCGGTATTTAATTTATATTTTATTTTAAAAACGGCCTAATTTTGGAAAAAAATAAATTACATTATGACCACAAAGTGTGAAAATTGTCGTAAAATTGTAAATTGTAAAAATCGTAAATAATGTTATGAAGCAAAACAAAAACAACGTGAAAAATACAATACTTATCTACTTTAAAAGCGAGTTTAAAAGTGTGAAAATTACAATAGTGTGATGAAAATCGCAGTAGCAATTAGTGTTTTATACTAATAATCTAAAAAGAAATCATTAGGATTTTTTTACGAACGTACTTACATCAGTATTGTCTCCTATTGTTTTGTAGGCTTTGACCTTTTTAGTTCAGGCATTGTCTTTGGTTTTAAAATGTCGTTTTGGTTTTTAACGTAATTGTTTAAAAGAATGTTTGAAACAGTTTTTATTAGAGCCTTAATAATGTATTGTTGGTTATGTTCTGGACAATTGTGGCCCATAAACAAATCAAGGTCTAATCCATCAATTGTTTTAGCAGACATTTTCATAAGGACATATCTCTGATTTTTGTGTCTTAAAAAGCACTCCTCGTTTAGTAACATTTTTTGTAAAACCAACATATATGTATGACGAACAAGTTACTACATCAAGGTTTGGATAACAAAGTCCTCCCCGATCATTTGCATTGATTAATTCTGTTCTTAGATTTAAGTCCATTTCATTTTCTGTTAAAAACACTTTACAATATTTACATTGAAGTCTTTTTAAAAGTGAAAATACAGCATAACCAGAAATATACACTATTGAAGGCAAAACTGTATCAGAAATTTCTGAAATATCGTCCTCACTAATTTCCCAGTTGTTTCTCAACTCTACTGCAATGTGGACATTTTCGAATTTATCACCTTCAACAAACTCTGAACGACTGTCCTTAGAAATTTCTAAATCTCCAAATTTATTTGACTTTAACATAAGAGGAATTACACTTTGCATCCGTAGTTTACTTTCCAATTCAAAGATCTGACGAATTGAGATATGGTATTGCGACCCAGCTTGATATCGAAAATGTTATGAAAATTACAAATACTCGGGATAAGTATATTATGATTTCAAATATATCATTAAGGGCTGGCAGAATCTACTTGTACAAAATAATCACCAAGAATCAAATCCTAAAAAAAAGGAGATAAATGCGATAGAACTACATGGTATATAAGCTCTGTTTAGGAAAAAACATGCAATAATAATGTGGGTAGGTAAGTACTGGACTGCACTGTACTGTCCTGGGTAGATACTACTTGGCAAGCAAATAATCATTTACAAAATGCCATGCAAAAAACAAATTAATACGGAACCAATCTAAACCTGCTACCTATATTTCCCAAAGCGTTCTTCTAATTTGTCAGTTTGTATTTTGCCAAGAAGAATGTAATTTATGTCTTTCTGATACAGACAATACTTGGAAATTTTAAGGAATGCCAGAGATGTATGTGCTACTGCTAAATGGGTTTCCTTTGTTACGTGACCACCACCATTACATGATTTCCAATGTTGGAGCCATTGTAAAAATTTATTGAGAAACTCAAATATATGATGTGATTCTTTAGGTACTGGCTCTTGATAAATGTTTCTCAACCTTTTTCCCTTAAATGGTGTTTTTACGTTTACTATGTCCCACCACCTACATAAAATTTCTATGTAATCTGCAGTAGAGTCATAATTAGATAAATTAATTTTTGGACCTAATTCCCTGAGAGCTACCAGAATATTTTTGTTTAAAACTTGTAGAGCCAGTTTAACATTTTGCCTCTCAAGTGAGCTAGGGTACAAAGCCTTTAGGGATAGCCTATATCCATATTTCAAAAGTTGGCACATTCCTTTGTGTGCATATCTTTAATCGTTTGAAAAGATGCAATTTTTAAATTGTTTGCTGAATTGTCTTGGGTGTTATTGTCCAAATCTGGGTATGTCATACACTGTTGGGGTTGGCTTATCCAGTTATTTCTCAATTTTTTTAAAATGTGTACAGGATCTACTACAAAAAAAAGAGGTCGTGTGGGACTGCAAGGATGAGCATATTCAACAAGAAGCTCTGGGGTGTTACGAAACATAGACATGGCTTTCCTATTAATTGCATGATTATCTGTCACTACAACTATGACTTCAAACCCTATTTCTTCCAAGCCCTCTATGATTTTTTTCATAAACTTATGCAGAGTTTCTCCATTTAAAGTTTTTACTGGCAATATATGTACGACTTCCTTATAAGGTGAAAGCAAACTATTAACCATAAATACATGGGCACTTGTAGCGCTGTCAGGAAGATTATATGCAGCACCCACAATATTTCCACCTTTAAAATCAAAACATGGCTTTAAATGGATTTCGTCTATCAATAGAGTAATAAGTTTATCACTGTCTTGCAAGTGTTTAAATTTAGACCTCACATATTGAAGAAAGTTATCGTCAAGCTGCTCAACTTTAGGGTCCGTGGTAAATTGACTACAAACTTTCCTGATTGTACTACTACATGGTAACGTCAAGTGATTTGAGTTGCGCAAAAATTTGTAACAGTGTGGAGATATTGATAACAAAAGGCTACAGAATAATGTTGTCTTCCATGAATATCTTACAGCCCCCTTTTTTTCAATCTTTAAAAAGTTAACTTGCTCCTGAATAAATTCAATTTTGTTGTTCTTCTCCGGAAGTTTATTTAACATGGACCCCAAAATATCTGTTATTATGCCACAACTATTTTCAACACTTTTTGTTTCATTTTTTTCTGTTAAATACTTTTCAGCTTCCAACAAAGTATCTTCTAATTTATTCATATTATCCACGAGCAAAGGAAATTTAATTTTTTCATTATTTGAGGACTTCAAACTTGATACCTTGTTACCACAATGCTCTAAACTTATATTAAAATCCTGGTTCATATAAAGTAGTCCCTTTATAACTGGATTAGGTATTTCCTCAATATAAATAAAAAGAATATGATGTCGTTTCGAAATGATCCAATTAATTAAAGTCGGATTTTTATTAATTTTTGTAAAAGCTTCTTCAAAATTAACAAATTCCCTTTCAGCAATATACATGTTGGAAGTAGTTATGCTTTCAGATATGGTTCGTTTAATAAGATCACACTCCATTCTTAATTTTTTACTTTCCGTATTTTCTCGATATGAACATGTAGGTGATGAAACATATCCAGGGCAATCCGGCAATTTACTAGGAACCGCACCTAAAATTTTAGAGCAGCAAATTTAGTGTTTAACAATATAACCTGGGTACGTAGGTCAAAAATTCAAATAAGCAACCACTAACCTTTTTCGAGTCTTGGAATCTTTAAAGGAGCTGTAAGATAATTTCCAGTTCTTTCATCATACGTACTCATGGTTCTTTTAATATCCCATTCATTAAAATGCAATTCGCAAACCTATCAATCAAATTTCTGGTGTAATAAGTATACTAAACCTACTTTTTTTTAGACTAATTACCCTCGATGAATCTGAAGGCGTAAAACCGACTTTTTTTTATCGCCTGTATCCACATTTTCTTTAACTCCGGATCACTTGGGAATTTAAAAGTAGACACTTTCGAGTTTTTATCATAATTACCCCTGCATTTAGGTACCACGCAATGAAAGGGCATTTTGTTTGTTTTTTGTTCAACACAAATACCCTCACAAACACTTTCACTTCCTGTTTAAATTAAAAGAGGACTTTTTAAATCTATTTTAATGGCTCAAATTACTTAAAAAGTTTTTATCAGACCACACTAAAAAGACACATTATCCAGTAGACACAAACATACAACTAGGAAAAACACAATGCTTAAAAAAGATAAAACACGTTAGGTATCTTAGTTTGAACTACCTTGTACCATACTAGGACACTAATAAACATAATTTACTTAAAGAAAATCTATTTACGCGTTTGAAACCACGAAAATCTTTGATTTTTTCCGCGACACACCGGTAAAGAACTAAGGGCTACCTATAAATTTCAAAACTGAATCGACTAGTTTCAACAGCTGATCATCAAAACAAAGCTTCAGTACTCTGGCTTAAAGTCTAGGTGGCGTTGGTCGAATGAACTAAAACCAAAACAACAAAATATTTTGTGAATTGTGAAATTACAGTGCGTTTTTATTTCATTTTGGATGGTTTACTAATTTGGAAATGATTAAATTCAGGCTTTTTGTTTGAGAAATCCTCTTAACCAGTCTAACGTCCAAATTAATTGCTAGGAGAACCCCCAGTGTGCTTCCAGAGAATGAAATTGATAAATGTAAAGAAAAACCTTCGGAAAAACCAAATAAAAGGAACTGGATATTTTCTCCAAAGGAAATGGTAGCATCCAACACTTCTAACATGTCTAGCAATTTGACAAATAATAATATGGGTAAGCCACTACCACAGTCAATAATTAATCTGGAAAAGTTGCCGCACACAGTTAAAGAAGAGAATTATTCTCATTTTGATCAACTTAATGCATATTGGAGCGAAGAGGAAAATTATGAGTATCTTATTGAGTAAGTACTAAGTTGTTTTCCATGAAGACTAAGTTACATGGTCATTTCATTTTGTATGTGCCTTAAATGTATATTTTTATATTTAATCATGCACCTAACTAAAGTATCATTTTGTGGGCATTATTTGTTTTCACTTATTTTATTAATTTAAACTTCTACAAACATTGGCGAGAGTACTTACAAGTAACAGTTACAGGTTACCATACAAAAGAAATAACACCAACCAATTATTTATTAATTAAAATGAATCAAAATAAAAATCTGATGTGACCCATTCATTATCATGAATTTTTTAATATGATTGTTTATATTTTTCCTGTACTAAATTAATTAATTACACAATATATTCTAAAATGCATGAGGTGAGCATCAATAATTTTGTCCCCTAAAAATAATGACCTACAGTGTTTCCTTTCTCCTTTCTCCCACTCTGTAACTGATTCTTGAGCTCACTTTTCTGTCTTAGAAATACAGAATTTAAAAGGTATTGATTATAATTAACTCAGAATGCTACTCCACAGCTCGAATGTGATAGAGAGCATAATAAGTAACCCAAACTAACACATCTCATATAGCATACCACCTCATCAATAGCTTTATATTTAATGCAACAATTTCAACTCTCAATTTTAGATTATATAAATTATAAATTCGCAAAAATTTTGTGACTAATTTATATTCTGTGCTGATTTTCTGGTTAATAAAGCCCTTTATTATTCAAAAATGTGTTATTTATAAGTTAAATCATTACACTTATGAGAATCTGTTTTGTAGAGAATCCGCATCACAAGTAAATTTTTCATTGAAGAAACATTCTTCTATCCAATGTGAAAACACAACTGTTGAATGTGGAAAGGATAATTTAGATGACAGGTAAAGAAAAGCAATTTGTGTTTTATCAATGCGACAACATCCTGAAAGGCTATTATTTACATTGAAATAATAACCTATTTGAAACATTTTAAAGTAGGATGGATATTTATAATTTCTAGGAGATCTTCAAATAAAGTTAACCATGGCTTAGATCAGCATGCTATCATTAATAAAGAAATAAAAACTGACCAGAATTTGTAAGTAACTATAATGATTTTAATAATTTTTATGATCATGCCAATAATGAATTGAAACCTTCCCTCAAAGTCATAAATTATTTACAAAATAATTTGGTTTAAATTTTGTATATGATTTTAACTTTTCTAGTCGTGATAAAATCGAGGATAAAATTAAGTATGATAAATTGTGTGCTATTTATAAGCTTCTTAGCTTTGTTTTTAATATTAATAATAATAATAATAATAATAATAATAAATATGCTTTATTGTTTTAAAGAACAAAGTCCTCATAACAAAGCTAGGTATAATAAAAAAGAAAACTTACAACTAAAATATATAGGTACAATAAAAGGAAAATACAACACATGCTTACATCTTAAAATAAAATAAAAACTATGCCACACACACAAAGCACACCAACACTGGACCAATAGAACTCTAAATTCAATAATCAAAAAATATTAAAAATCATCATTATAATATTCGTCCAAAGTATAATATGCTCTAAACTGCAACAACAACTTTACCGATCTCCTAAAACATCTATCATCCACAACAATTTTACATTCGTTAGGCAGATGATTATAAATTTTAAGGCTCTCATAGATTAACGAGTTCTTGGTAAGGGTACTCCTCGGTGTCGGCAACCGCAGATCACAGCCATTACGTGTATTGTATACACTCTCCCGCAAAATGTACTTATATTTTTTGTGAACTAAGGCCACCGTTTCCAAAATAAAAAGAGAAACCAACGTCAGGATCCCTTCGCGAACAAAGTATGGCCTACAATGATCTCTCGGCCCCAATTTACACAGATATCTTAGGGCACGCTTCTGAAGCACAAAAATCGACTGCATCAGCTGCCTCGAACTAAAACCCCAAAATGCCACACCGTATCTCAAATTCGATTCAACCAAAGAAAAATAAACAGATCTTGTCATTGAGTGTCCCAAACCATTACTGACAACCCTAATAGCATAACACGCCGATGCTAATTTTTTATTAAGATAAGTTATATGGTTAGAAAATTTAAGTTTTGTATCAATATACATGCCCAGAAACTTCGCAACACTTTTATTTTCTAGGGTATTATTGTCAAGTTTCAAATCATCAATATTACATTTAAATGTTAAAATATTTGTTTTGTCAACATTAAAACTCAAACAATTTGCATCACACCACTGCTTAATTTTCAGAATATCCCTTGACAATTTATCAGCCAGATGCTTTGCAGATCGATCCAACCACAAAATTGTCGTATCATCGGCAAACAAAGTGAAGTGGCCATTAACATCAATATTTGTCAGATCATTTATGTATAACAGGAAAAGTAGGGGTCCAAGTACAGAACCCTGGGGCACGCCATACGGATTATTTAGCAATCGTGAATCACTTTCCTGATTTCTAACCACTTGCGTTCTTTCTGAAAGGTAAGATGTTATCCATGCCAGAGCAATTCCCCTAAATCCATAGCACTGAAGTTTCCCCAGCAGTACCTCGCGATTCACGCAGTCGAATGCCTTTTTAAAATCGCAA
>MU191869.1:14435-32756 GCA_016904865.1 Pissodes strobi
TCCAAATTGGCAACTTCTCAACAAGTTGTGCCTTGCAATAAAAGATAACATACGACTCTTTACGAGCTTTTCAACAAGTTTGGACAAAGTAGGAAGAACAGATATCGGCCGATAACAAGAAGGATCACTTGGATCGCCTCCCTTAAACTGTGGTCGAACCAAACCACTCTTCAGACATGAAGGAAAAATGCCCGAATCAAAAGAGTTATTTATAGCTCTTACTAGTGCACACAGAGCATTTTCTGGTAGATTCTCAAATATTTTTAATGGGACATCATCTAACCCAGCAGAATTTTTATTTTTAATCTCTTTGAAAATACTCTTCAATTCTCCTATATCTGTATGATGCAAATAAAATGTTTCCACTACCGACACACCGTTCAGAAACGACAAGGGATCAATCTGGGAGCACAGATCAGACACCAGACTCTGAGCAACAGAGCAATAAAATTCATTTAGAACATTCGAATCCAGGTTGTTCTGGTCATCAGATTTTCGTGATTTTCCTCTCAATTCATTAATTATGCTCCATCCCTCCTTTGTTTTATTTGAAGCATCATTAATTCGGCCTTCATAATAAACTTTTTTCGCGGCTCGCAAAACTTTCCTATAAATTCTCTTATATAAATTAAAATGATTTGTCAAAAATTCCGAACGATCAAACTTTCTCAATCCATGTAGGCATCTTAGGTTTTTTGAGGAAATTTTAAGTCCCTGTGTTACCCAAGGCTTTTTTTTCTTTTGTCTTAGCCTTTTTTGAGGAAAATTATTATTAAAAATAGTTACTAATACTTGGTTAAAACTTTCAAGTGGATCAGGTGTCTGAAAAATTAACTGCCAATCTATTACAGCTGAGGATATGTTAAACTTTTTAAAATTAGTACCACTGTATATTCTACCAAATTTGACTTTCCTATCCTCCACGTAATTTATACAAAGCTCCGCAAATATTGCTTCATGATCCGATAGACCAGACGACACGACAGACAAATTGCATTGTACATTATTACCGAGATTAGTACAAAAGTAATCTATAAGAGTACTTGAAATGTTTGTGATGCGTGTGGGCTCCATTACCAGCATGTTAATATTAAATGAATCAAGCAAGTTACGAAGACTCTGAACATCCATCGATCCTTCGTCCTCAAAATTAACATTGAAATCTCCGGCCAATACAATCCCTGAACCCAATGAGAAGACCGACAGCAATGCTTCCAGCCTCACCAAAAAATCGCCAATGCCGCCCTTTGGTGGCCTGTATATACAAAGAATGTACACATTATTTTTTTCATTATAAACAAGAGAAAACTCAAATTCACCTGGACAAATCATAAAATTATACTTGTCAACCTTCACTACAGGAAAACCTCTCAAGAACTGTTCCCTTATCAAAATCATCGTCCCCCCATAGCCAGCCTCCCCTCGACAAAATATAGATGACACAATATAATTAGGAACACAACAAGGTTCATCAGTCTTTAACCAGTGTTCAGCAATCAATAGAATGTCAGGCCCACCTTCAGATTCAAGCAATACTGAGAGTTCATCAATTTTATTTCTTATAGACTGTATGTTTAAGACAAAAAAATATATTTGATTGCCCGTCAATCCGTTGTTACCGACGGTTCGTTTCGTTTTTCTAAAAAAGACGGCCGACTACAATCGGGGACAACCGGCTCTAACAGGGATTGGTCTGAGTCCACTGCCCGCCCGATATTGGCCTCCGAGAAACCCCCCGTCAAATCCACCTGAATAAGATTCGTCAGTCGACGGTCCTGCGCAAACTTCTCTAAACAACCGGCAATCAACCCAGATAACCTGATTAAACCTTTGTTATTCAAATATATGCTATTCCTCACAAACTCGTCATACCCAAACACATTCTGTAAATCCAGTAACTCTATGTTATTTGTAAAATATTTCAGTTTAGTGATCGTTCTGTACAGCTTATCATTGACTGTATTAAAATTAAAAAGAACGTTATTACTACTACATCCTTGATTAACAGGAATTGAACATATAACTAAATTTGTATAAAAACATTTGTTAGTCAACAATGTAACATCCCTCAAAGAAACATTGGAGTCGTTCACACCTGCCAATACTACGACAAAGTCAGTGCTTGTGAGTTCATTTAAGAAACAATCAACACTCGAAACTGTGTCCCTAAATCGTGAAAATGGTTTACTTATTACTTGAAGAGTATACTCTGACTTTAATGCTTTAAAAAGTTTGTGGTAAAGATATTTTCCATAGTCATCTGTTAAAACTACAACCCTGTGTTTCTTTGCACTTACAGCACAATTCGTACTTACACTTTCATGTTGAACAGTACATGTTTCTAACTTGGAAGAACCGATGCTATCCACAGGAGTCTTGGTTGCAGTTATCCTTTCTGTTAAGTTGAATATTTCATAATTTGCCTTTTTCAAATCTTGAACAAATAACTCATTTTCTTTTGACATTGTTTCTATACTAGTCATCATACTGACTCTCTGAGATTTAAGATCCCTCAGCTCTTCATTAAGCAAACGTATGCTGTCCTCCAATTTTGTTACATCCTCTGAGAGTCCCTTGTTTTTTTCCAAGAGTCTAAGTATTTCCCTATTCATTTTGGCGAGTTCGCTTCCTTGCTCTGTGATCTTTTCAACATAGTCCTTCTCAGCGACAAACACTGAATCCTCAAAATCCTGCGTTCTTCTCTTTAATCTAGTGATATGAGCATCTTTTTCTTTGATTTCTTTTATAAGGGCACTTGTTTCCCTATGAAAATCCTGTTCCTTTTTTTCTATTTCTTCCTTCAATTCAGTTATAAGAATATCTCCCCTCCTTGACTCTGCCTTTGCATTTTCCATGATCTCAATAATTTTTTTGATTTTAGGCACATCTTTTAAGAGGCGTTTGCAATCTGTGCAGTAGAAAAGAAGTCTTCTTTGACTCAATGCAATTGCATGACATTCGGTGGTATTAATTTCGGCACAGTTTTTACAAAATGTTACCTTGCAAGAGTCACAGGAAGCTCCAAACAACTCGTCATCCTTGGGGCGAGCTTTAAAAATACACAAACAATTGCATTTAGAACATAATGCCATATTTTTATTCAGTTGTACTTAATTTCACTTGTACACTTTATAGTACATCTACGCCAACAATGGCAACCACTGGAGACTCCCAAAACAACGCGAGATTGTCACAAAAAACCCACATAAACGTGATAGCAATGACCTTTTTTTGTTGTTATTTTGAATTAAAACCACAGGTCAATTTTACCGTTTTTCGCATTTTTTCTTGATGTCCAGGTGTAAAATGCATTTATTTCACATTCAACAAAAACTACACTTTACAACCAACCAAATAGTACCACATTGATATAAGATGCACAACATAAACATCAAAATTTACGGCTTTTTAACGGAGCGCAGAAAACAACGTCTGTATAACTTTGATAGTTCAGAATTCATCCCAAGACTTTTATATAATTTTAAATTGCCCCATAGTCATGAGAGCAACGACAATGTAAACAAATATTTGTGGATTAGGGATATTTAGTGTAGCATATGTCATATAAAAAGTAATTAATTTATTTTATTTTATAGGGAATCCAACACAATTACATGCAATGATTACTATTTGATTAAGCCAGAAGTTATAAGTCATGAGGAGGTTGATATTAAAAGTGAAGATGAAGAGCAAATGTCAGAATCCAAGTAAGAATTTATCATTTTGAGATTTATTCACAAGTTTTATGCATTTATACTTTCAATTAGATCAGAAGAGACAAGTGATAGAATCATAATTATACCCATTTGTAATGACGTCATTTTTATTTATCTTTGTTTAGTCTATTTTAAACATCGGTGGCAACAAATTTTTAGGAAAGATCGGTGTCTGATCATTGTTAATTTTTTATAAATAAACGCCCTTTATATTTTTTATTTTATTTTATTTTTTTTATTTTATTTTTTTATTTCAAATTACATTAATCTATACAACAAATGTACAAACAAACACAAAATGAAATTGCGTCATATAAAAATATTCTAATCCTAACTTGTGCAAGTACACAACTACAAACTAATCTATAATATTTGTTACATATTTAAATATTCTCCAATATTGTAGGGCTCCAACCTAATAAGCAATTTTTTTACATTTCTTTTGAAAATACACTCAATATTAATATTTTTTATAACATTGCCTAACTTATTGTATAATTTAATTCCCATGTAATAGGGACTTTTTTCAAATAATGTTAGTCTATGTACAGGATAACTAATATTGTTTGTTCGGGTATTGTAAGTACGGTCAAGATTAAAGTTAAATATATGTTTATTCCTAAATACAAATAAAACGGTTTCCATTATGTACAATGCAAATATGGTAAGTATATCATTTGCTCTAAAAATACCTCGACATGACTGAATGGGAGACATTTTATAAATTATTCTTAACATACGTTTTTGAATCACAAAGATATCTTGTGCCCTACAGTTTGAAGCCCAAAAAATTATACCATATCTAAGTATACTTTCGAAGTTTGCAAAATACAGTGACTTCCTAGCTGATTCATTAAGGTATTTTGTAACTAAGCGGACGCAATAGCAAATTTTATTGAGTCTGTTACTGAGGTGTTCAATGTGATAAGACCAATCTAAAAATTCGTCAATATGAATACCTAAAAATTTGGTGCTGCTGCATAACGTGCGCCTATTATCGTGAACAATAATTGATTCTGGTATTGGTGTTTTATTTAATTTAGTTCTAAACAGCACGATATTAGTTTTTCCTTTATTTAAACATAATTTATTTTTTTTGAACCAGGTTTCTATTAGTGAAAATATGCTTTCAGAATTTTGAACAAGTTCAGAGATTTCTGAACCACCCAGCAATAAATTGGTATCATCAGCATACTCGGTTAGTTCTAAATTTGGGATATTAATTTCAAAGTTAATGTCATTTAAAAAAATTATGAATGAAACAGGTCGAAGAATACTTCCCTGTGGGATACCTACTGTATTCTGGGATATCTCGGATTTATAACATCCCATCCCTTTGTACTATAACTCTCTGAGTTCGTTCATTTAAATAGGAACTAAACCACTCCAGCCCGTAAAGCCTCAACTTTTGTAAAAGTATTTTTCTATCCAGACAGTCAAACGCCTTTGAAAGATCCAAAAACATTCCAAGAGCCATGTTGCCCTCCTCCAGGTGTCTCAAAATTGCCCGAGTGAATTGAAAAACAGCCGTTTGAGTTGACCGCTCTTCAAGATATCCATGTTGGTTGTTCGAAAAAATATTACTCTTTCATGAAATTCATTAGCCACTTGCACATGACAAGTTCAAACAACTTTGAGAATCCAGGAAGCAGACTGATAGGCCTATAGTTATTGATATCACCTTTGTTTTTATACAAAGGCCTGACTGCTGACAACTTCAAAGGTTCCGGAAAGACACCTTCTCTGAGTGAGTTTTTTATTATGTAGCAAATGACATTTGTGATCGCCGGAATAATTTGACGAATGAGACTTGTGGGTATTTCATCATCTCCAAACCTATGCTTATTTTTAATTTTTTTGGTTAACTCTAATATCTCATAAGAAGTGACGGGTGTTAAAAACATGGATTTATTGTTTTCCCGGATATTACTTGTCCACTCAACATGAGGTATATTATGTATAAGCTCTGGAATTGATGTAAGCAAAAATTTATTAAATTTGTTTGATATTTCTTCAGCCTCTCCAGGGATCCCAGTGTCATTCGCCCTAAAAGTGTTAGTTTTCCCTATAAATAGACCACATGCACCTATTTTTATTATCAGAGTTTTGTAATCTATTTTCATAACTTTTAGATCGCTCACTTATTAGCAATTCATCATACTCTTTTTTAACAGTTAGATACATGTCATTATAAGTATTACTTTGGCGTTTTAACAACAAAAGAATATCCAACCTGTTTTTTACGATTTTTATTTGTTCATTTTCTTTATATAAATTATTTGATTTATGATTAGGGTTGAATAATTTCTTTGGAAAACTCTGATTAAAGGTTAGGTGAAAAGTGTTCATAAAAGTTGACCATTGTTTATTTACATCAACTGGATCTACCTCAAAAACATCTTGCCATTGTTGTTGTGTTAGTATATAAAAAAAACTCTCTTCTACTTACCTCCGTAAAAAATCTTTTAAAATAACATTTCTTTACAGAATCTACTTTATGATGAAGTATAATTTTTTGGGCTGTATGGTCAGATATAATTGTTTTTATGACATAACTCGATATAATGTGTTTAGAAACATTTGTAAAAATATTATCTATACAGCTTTGCGATGTTTATGTTATCCGAGTGTTCTCTAAAATTGTTGGGTACATTTCAAAAGAACTCATTATTGACAGGAATTGGATTCGAAAATTATTTGTTTTAAGTATTTCTATATTAAAATCTCCGACAATAAACACCTTTTTATCTTCAGGTATTATTTGCTCAAGCATGGTCTCTAATTTATTTAAAAATAATTCTATGTCGCTCTTTGGTGGTCTGTAAATAACTGCAACAATAATATTTCCAGATTTAAACTGGCACTCTATAGCAGCACACTCCAAAACACTTTGCACGGAAAGTTCTTCAAACTTTTTTCGTCTTAGAAATTTAATATCTTTATACAGGTACACCGCTGCACCGCCATATCCTCCCTCTCTGCAGAAACTTGACGCCAGTCTAAAATTATTAATACCAAGCATTTTCAACTGCTCCTTCCTTTTCCAATGTTCTGTAAGGCAAATGCATTTACAGTCCGCATGTTCTTCAAGCATATGATTAATTCTGTTCACACAATTTCCAAGAGATTGAACATTTTGGTGAATTAAGCTAAACTTTAAACCATTTGGTATATTCGTAAAAGTTTTGTTTGATTTGAGAGGCACAGTTGCTATCCCTGGGATAAAAAATCGTCATCACCATGGTAGTTGGTGTTTTGTCTTAGTCTACGTATTCTATTTTCATATGCCGGACATACCTGATCTCTTGCTGTATAGTTTCGGTCTACTAGTCCTAGTCTTCTACAGTTGGGACATTCTAATGCTGATTCTAGTGCCGTACATTGCTTACCCTCGTGAGCTCCACTGCACTTATGACAACATTCTTGTTATGTTTGTGTATTCTTGAACATAAACTTTGCATAGGTCAAATGAAATGTCTTTGCGTTTCATTAACCATTTAAACACTTGTGGCGTTGTTTGGTAAACCCAATTTTCTTTTAAATTATTTTTACACTCTCTTTTTGTTATAAATTTAAACTGTGTTTTAACATTAGAGCCAAACATTTCAGAAACATCAGGATTCTCAGCTAAAAATTCATCAATAAAATTTTCTGACGTGTAACCTTTAAGTATTCCCGTAATCACGAACATTGGATCAACATTTTGGATTGTTTTAATTTCAAAATTCTTATTTGCGAGGTTGTCTCTAAGTTTCTGTTGTTGTTTTTCATTCTCACATTCAATTGTAACACTTCCACTACGATTTTGCGTGACATTTTTGAAAGTACATAAATTGTCCTGCCGTACGCTTTTGTTAATTTCTTGTAAAACAACTCTTGGATTAGTTTGGTCTTTGATTTTAATTACTGTTTCATGCTTTTTCTTTGTTTGAGGTGGAGTTTTCCATTCAGATAGTCCAGTTAAGGTACTGCTGGCATTTGCTGAGACGCTGGCCACTTTAGCATATGTCATATTTTCTGTGTGATGGGTCTGGGTTTTGTTTTCGACACTTTTTTCTAATTCTAACTGCAATAACTTGTGCCTAAGTTGTATATTTTTTTTTTCAAGTTGGCCTTGTTTGAAAACTGCAATAGTAAATATTTTACATATCTCTGAATGAGCATTTTTCAGAGACGTTTGACTAACTTTGTCTTTTTCTTTCTTTATCACTTCGGCAAAAATATCCAATGCAGAGTAAAATTCAAGGATTTTTTTCTCCGACGTGTTATTCTGCTCGGTCTTTTCCGGATTTTCCTCAAAATGTTCGATTTGAGTGCTGGTACAAGGACTGATTTTTTCGTATTGCCTTTTTTGATTGATTTCCAATTCTGTTTCTGGGCTTGACTCACAGCGCGGCCTTTTATTTTTGTTTTCTTCAGTTTTTGTGGGCGGAGTTCTCATAACAACCTGATTGGGCCTGAAAATTGTATTCTCATCCTTGTCTCTTTCGATTCCGTCGGCTTTAAACTTTTATACGTCCCCCGGTTATAAAGGTTCATGTGTTTGTTTACCATCACTTTTTTTCTCGGAGTCCTCGGCTCTTATCAGTGGTCCATTGTTGTCGACGATGCCTATTATTTGATTTATTTCATACGGCGATAATTTAATGTTCGCCAAGGAACTATGTCATGTTTTAACAGTCTTTCTTGTGGCCGAATATGTTTTTTATTTTCCTGGTGGCTTGCCACCATCACTATCTTCTTCCATGCAAAATTGTATTTAATAAAACCTACTTTAACTCTTAAAAAAACGCAAAAATTTAAGGACAATTCCGATATACGTGTGCACGATATAAAAATCTAATACTATAATATTTTTACCTAAAATATTCGTCGCTGTCAATCATTATTATAAATTTGTCAGGGTTTTTTTGTTATGTCTAACACTCGCACAAAAGGAAAAGCCTGTACCACTCAACGAGTGGTGTGTGTGCGGAGAAGGTTGACCTTGGACTTCAAGCACTGCAGGTTATAGTTTTCGGTAACGACATTACTCGGACATTTACTCATGACTTCAATATTAAATTCAATAATAATAATAATCCGCAAACAATTTCTTTTACTGATCTTTTAATGACTTTTGGTTTTAAGCAGACTATTTAATTTATAACTGTATTGATAACATCTTCATTAACTTTAGCCTTGGCCAGTTTAAATCTTATAACACTGATGCCTTGTTATCTGACCACCTTTGTCAGGTATGGGAAGTCCAAATTGCTAATACGATGCTAGAAGGTAGAATAAAGTTATGTCGCCCCATCACTCAAAGAGGTAAAAGTCAGTTTTTTAACCTGGTAGCATCAATAAACTGGGAGTTTATCGACTGTACTGATTTGGAATCCAGCAGTAAGATGAATTTGTTTATTGGCATGGTTTTGATGGCTTTTGAAAAATCTTTTCCAGAAAAACGCATACGCTGCGAAAATAATTTCTTAAGAGTAATCTGGTTTAATGATGAGCTAAGAATTATGCATGATAAACTTAATTTTCGTAATGATTACTGTAAAATGAATAATTCGGAGGAAAATAGAAAAACCAGGAATCAGTTTAGACTTAAATATAAAAAAAGAACTCAGGAGGCATCGAATCTCGGCCAATGATGACTTCATTAAAAATGCATCTAACCCCTCTAAAACTACTTGGGCTCTAATAAAGCAGAAAAATCAGAGCCAGCAAAAACTAATATCTCGCCAGATACTTTTAATATATTTTTTATTAATATCGCCGGTTCTATAGCCAATAAACTCTCAGCTACAGACATTGATCCATTAGAATTCGTTGAATCTCGCCATATTGAACAACTACAACTAACTTTCAATGATGTACGTGATATTATCAACAGTCTGAAGAATAGTAATAGCAGAGATATTTATGGTCTAAGTGTGTCAGTGCTACACCCAATAAAGGAATATTTAATTATTCCCCTAACAAAAATTCCAAACCAGTGTCTTCGGGAACGGGTCTTCCCAGATGTCTTAAAGGTGGCGTCAGTCGTCCCTATCTTTAGAAAAGGAAATATGGAGGAGCTGTCCAATTATAGGCCTATTTCTGTTTTACCTGTTTTTTCAAAAATATTTGAAAAAGCTATAAAAATACAACTCTGTAAATATTTAGAAGAAAACAACAATCATTAACAAACACCAATTTGACTTTCGTAAAAATCTTAGCACAACAGATGCTGGGCTGAATTACACACAGTACACCCTAGACTGTTTTGAGGAAGGACTTTACTCAGCGTCGGTCTTTTGCGACTTGAGTAAGGCCTTCGATTGCGTCCCTCATAACTTACTGCTCAACAAAATGAAGAAAATCGGTTTTGGCCAGCCGTGTATAGAGTTAATTGGATCATATCTTAATAATCGAAAGCAATCAGTATTGTTGGACAGCAAAAGATCCGAAATCCTCAACATCGGTGTGGGAGTGCCTCAAGGGTCTATTCTGGGCCCTGTTCTCTTCCTCATTTTTATGACTGACATGGAATCCTCTTTGGGGGAGATAAAAAGCAGCTACTACGCGGATGATACAGTACTGTTTATCCCTGGTAGAGAACTAAGTAAACTAAAGATGGAAATTGAGGGGGCGCAAACTAAAGCAGAAAAATGATTCTCTAGCAATAAACTAGCATTGAACAAGGCAAAGACAGTCACTATGATATCATACCCGAGACCTTTCTGATATTTCCACGAACATGGCACCCGTTACTTTTCTGGGGGTCACGTGGGACCCGGGCATGAGATGGGGTAGGCATGGGGATATGCTGGGTGGCCAGTTGTGTGGGAGTACTTTTGCCCTCAGGCAGCTGGCTGACAGAGTGTCCCCATCAGTACAGTGGCATATTTTGCAACCTTTCATTCAAGGTTATCCTAAGCTGTCCTTGCCTGGGATCATTCGCCTGTCCAACATCGTCTGTTCAGTCTCCAGCGTCGAGCTGTGAGAATAGTGGGCGGACTGCCGAGATGACTGCAGACCTGCCTTTGTCCAGATAAAAATACTGACTTTGCCTTGTTTCTGGAGTTTATATTGCACATTAAGAATCATAGTATACTTTATGCATCTCACACAGACACACATGACCATCAGACAAGAAATAGAGACAACATCTTGCCTAATTATAGTAGACTGACGAGGGGACAGACCGATGTGCGGTATCACGGCGTCAGGCTTTATAACTTACTACCCAATGAATACCCTAATATGTCCACAAAGCAACTGAAGGCGCGGATAAGTGACTTTTTTGTCATGAATGCTTTTTTTCACTTGATGAGATATATGATCTTTCATAGTGATTTGATTCGTGATAGTGATTAGTTTTCACCTATAGTTGTAACTTGTTTGTGATTAATTACCTGTTTTAGATTAATTTTTACAATGTATATTTTAAACAATTTTATTGAATTATTTCTATTTTAACTTGTTTTTACTTAATATTTAAGTTTTACACTTATACATAACAAAATTATTGACTGTTTGTTTGACGTGTGTAAGAATGTTTTGTATTCAATGACATGATTAAATTCTATTGTCTATTGTCATAGTAGTATCGATAGTAGTCCGCCACTTTTCTTCAATGTTCAAGGTTATCAAGGTCTTTAATCAACTTTGGGTCATTCACAAGACGGACTGCACTCCTCTGAATGAAGTCCAAGATCTTCAGCTAGCGTTTGGGTGGAGCGGGAGCTCCACTCATGAGAACAGTATTCCAGTAATGATCTTATCTGGGCTTTATAGAGCAGTCAAAGCGGATGAGGTGTATACAAGTTGTTTTCTCTATAGAGTGCTCCTAGCTTCTGTGCTGCTGCTTTGGCGATTTTGGTGACATGATTATGCCAAGACATGTTGTTTTCTACATTGACGTTCAGCAAGCTCATGGATGAGGTCAGAGTCAGTGTTTGTCCTGCCATTGATAAGTCAGGCCCTGCGGTGTTTGTGTTTTTTTTGAGAAGACAGCTGCTTGAGTCTCTCCTGCGTTAAATTGGACATTGTTTTCCTCGCCCCATTCTACGATGGCATTTATATCCTCATTGATGGCAGCAATCTGATTTTCTCGCTCGCGCTGGGAACGAGCAGCGGTCATTGGAGTCTGCGACATCAATGACGAGATAAGAGTGCTGTCGTCTGTAGAGGTGTAAATAGAATTGTTTGTCAAATCTAAAAGTCTAAAAGATCATTTAACACTATGAGAGATAATATTTATTTATTTATTTATTAGCAGAAATTACATATTAACCTTAGTACTATATTTTATAACTACTGTAAGAAAAAATACAAATATATAATGATAACTCAACAACCCATAGTCTTAATGTTTTCACCTACTGTCTACTGCTAATATTAAGTACACTATAGTATTAAGAATACTGTGTGTGCACTCCATACCTAAATAATTACCTATGTTTTTGAAAAAGAGGTTCAAGTTATCAAAACAAATATTCCTTAATAATCACAAAAACAATTTAAGAAAAAGAAAACAAAATAATACTCATACAAAAATAGTAAAAATAAAAGAGATTCAAAGCGAGTTTCCCATCTCAAAAGAATAGTAAACTCCCAAACATACCCAATTCCCATGTATTTAATTCCCCTCTAAAATCCATTTAATAATATCCTTCTTACATCTCCGATAAGGTTTACATCTTAACTCTGCTGGCAAATTGTTATAAATCCTTGGCCCAACACAGTAGATATGATTCTGGCAAATGGAATGTCTTGGATTTTGTAATAATACATTATTTAGCGCTGCGTTTCTAGTATTAACCCCATGATTTATATTATCTTTATATCAATCAGTCTTCAACATGAATCTTATGATTGCCCTAGTATGTAATTGTTGAGGTGACAGAATGCCGCTATCCTTATACACTAACACTGTTGGATACCTTTTTTGTTTAAACAACATTACTTTAATAATCCATTTCTGAACTTTTGGAAGTTTACCAATTTCTGTAACCCCTGCACCACCCCATACCACATTGCCGTAATTAATGACAGATTCAACCAATGCAAAAAAGACAGATTTTAAAGATATAAAAGTAAGTATATTTCTAAGTTCTTTAAATTTAAATATAAGTTTCCTAACTTTACCAACAATATAAGCTATATGTTCTTTCCATGAAAAAAGTTCATCAATATATATCCCCAAGTACTTTAAGCATTTTTTTCTCTTTATAAAACAATCACACTTACAATTCAACAAATTACAATTACCATTGTGTAGCTCAATTGTTTCAAAATTAGGAAGGGTGCGAGATGAGAGTGAAAAAGTAATAAACTTAGTTTTTTCAACATTTAAGGAGAGTAAACTTTGATCCAACCATTTTCTTATTTTTTGTAACACAAGCTCTGCTTTTTGCTTACAACCTTCCCAGTCCTCACCACTCAGAACCAAGACTGAATCATCCGCAAAACAAAAGACTATATCCTCACTAATGACAGAACAAATACTATTAATGTAGATATTAAATAACAATGGAGAAAGCACTGTGCCCTGCGGCACTCCAAACTCTACCTTTGATCTGTCACTTACCATATCCCCAATCTTGGTACTTTGTGTTCTGTCAAGATATGATTTAATGACGTTGTGTGGGGTTTCTCTTATTCTTACCTGTTCTAAACGATCAAGTAGTATCTTGTGTGCCACAGTGTCGAAGGCCTTTTGTAGGTCTAAGAATAAGACAATAACCTTCTTACCTTGATCCAATTTTCTTAATATTACCTCAGTAACCTTATACAGTGCATTTTCTGTATTTGAATTCTGTCTAAAAGCAAATTGATACCTATTCAAAACATAATTTTTTCCAAAAATTTCAAGAGTTTACTTCTAAGACATTTTTCAATTATTTTACTAATGGTGCTAGTTAAGGCTATAGGTCTATAATTGTTAACATCCATTTTATTACCCTTCTTGATTAATGGGATTATTACTGCATTTTTTAAAATTTTTTGAAAAACACCAGTCAAAAACACCGTATTTGTAATGTGTAGAAGAGGTTCCATCAGTTGTTTATGAAATTTTTTTATAATCGTAGAACAAATTTCATCCTCCCCACCTTTAACACATTTCTTTAAACTCATAATATGTTCTTTTAATTATGTATAATTAACTGGACCAAGCATAAAAGAATTCGTCACTCTCTCCTTATCACATATTTTTTCAGTATCATTTAAATTCCCTATCCTGCTAGCCAGCTTAGCGCCAATTGAACCAAAAAACTTATTGAACTCTCCAGCTATAAGACTTTTATCAGCTAGTTCTACATTATCAGAGCCTGCTATTTTATTTATTTCAGATGTCACATGCTGATCATTGGTCACTTGCTTAATAATATTCCATAATTTTTTTGAATCACCAGCACTCTGTTGAGCCTAGGATCCATAGTAGGTATACTTTGCTGTTTTTATAAGTTTTGACAGTAATTTTCTATACTCCTTATACCGATTCACAAGAATGATATTATTATGCAAAACAGATTATAGATTTTACTAAACCACCCAGTTATCCAAGGCTTAATTCTTTCCTTTTTACAAGATAATTTAACTGTTTTCTTTGCCCTAGTAATCAATCCTTTCAGTATATGTATAAAATTTTCTGTACACAAGTCAGCATTATTAGCATTCAGAACTCCCTCCCATCTTTCTCCATCAAGATATTCCTCAAGTTTTTCATAATTTATAATTTGAAACTCTTTTTGTTTATTTTTGTTTTTAATGTTTATGTCAAATCCGATGTTGAGTAAGATAGGATCATGGTTGGTCAGCTTGTGTTCCAGGACTACTGTGTTTTACCCCTGAAAAATCTAATTTTTTACTTTTGATAAAAAAATGGTCTAAACAAGATTCAGAATTCCCCATTTTCTAGTAGGTTTATTTACAACAACTGAATCCATAACTATTCATCATATTAAGATAATCATTAGTTAAATCAGCATTACTCAACAAGAGATCTATATTAATATCCCCCGTAAAAACTGAAGTAGTATTTAAGTGCCCTGTCAAGCGAGATAGTAATGCCCCTAAGTTAACCATAAAATCCTCTTTACTTAAAGAAAAACTCCTATATGTAGCAAGAACATCTACCCCTTTCTTATTTTTTTTTTGTAAAGTGACCCTTATAACTCTGAGAGTGTTTTCAATTAAAATCTCATGGCTTATTAGATATTTTGATTTTATATAAATTGCACAACCGTCACATCTATTTAGGGTGCTTTCATTAAAAAATAGATCATACCCCGGTATATTAAAGGCAGTTGTATTATATATATTATGGGTTTCTGACATGGCTATTACATCAAACTCTTTTCCCAATGACTCCAAAAAAACCAGAAACTCATCAAAATTATGATAAATACTCCTAATATTAACATGCAGTATATTAATGTCTCCCTGACTCCTATCAAAAAAAGTAATATTTGCTTAACTATCACATACAATTGCTTCACTAGTCTTATAATCATCTAATATGCTATTTAGATCCATCTTAACAGATACTAGGAGCTTTTTATAACTCACATTAAAAATATACACTAGCTACTAAATTAAGTAAATATATCACTCTCCTGTCTAATTCTAATAGGAGTACCTTGGTCCGTTTTCTTTAGATATATATACCCCCATTTATACAATATGCAGCTTTAAAATTACCTTGCCTTCGTGCTTCTCGTACAGTCTTAAATAAAGCTCGCTTGGCTACTGGAAGGTCCTCATTAAAATAAATTCTTTTCTCGCCGCTGCCTTCAAGACCACATGAGCTTACTGTTAATCCCTTAATTTGCCTAATCCTTATCATTACATCCTTCTTAGTGCCCATGTTACTATATTTTACCAAAATAGGTCCATCCTCTTTCATTCCCAATCTTGCACACTCGACTATTTCATTTCTAGCCGATTCTAACTTCATGGCTTCCATTATGTTCCCTACTGTTCTTCTTATGTCCATCTTAGTTTGTTTGGGTACCCCATCCATGATGATATTATTAGCCCTATCCTTCCATTCCATATCCTCCAGCCTATTTTCCAGTTTTTTCACCTTAGTTCCTAAAGCCTCATTTTCCGCTTGTAGGGATGAAACTTCCTTCATCATCAGCTCTTCATTTGCCTGGGACATGAATTGTACCGATCTTTCCAGCTCACCAAAGTTTTTGTCCATCTTCCGTTCGAGTGGGCCTAGAAAATGCTTAAGGGATCCTTCTATTATCTTTTTTACTTTTGATTCATCCATATCAAACAAAGAAATATCACCTTTTTCACTATTCCTGCGAGGTTTATTTACGTTAACCTCACTTCCCGCCACACTTTCACAACACATTTTCCTCCTTTATTAAAAGTTCCCACGCGAGAACTACAACTTGGATGGAAACTGGAAAGGCACTTTACACATTCCAGTGCTTCAACTGCCTTTTTTTTGCAATATTTACAACTTTTTTCCGATTTTCTTAAATTTGCTTCATCAGCCATAACCTAACCTCCAACATATACACCCTTAAGGAACTCCGGCTTCTTATTCTTTTTGAAACATAAATATCTATATTTGCGTACGTTTCCTTGGCATATATAACTGACTTTTTTACGTGTTCATTTCTATCATTCGGTAAAAAAGCTGACAGGTACTGAGATTGTTAATATACAGGGATATAAATTTGACCGTAAGGATAGGGGCAAGGGAAGGGGGGCGGTGTAGGATTTTATATAAAAGACTCAATCAAATGTGATAATTTATCTTTTCAAAATATTGTACTACCAGATGGTTATGAGCATTATTGGGTGCGTCTCAAAATAAATCCAAAAATGTCTATATCTATGGGTCTTATTTATAGGGTAGGAAATAATGTAATAGATTGTGTTAATATTCTTGATAGCATTTTGCCTGAACTATTGCCTATAGATGAGTATATATTAAATTTTGGCGATTTAAATATTAATATGATGAATATTCAAAATCCTGTTAACAAATTATTTGACAGCTATAGTTTTTATCAGGTAATAGATGAGCCAACCCGTCTGACTGATACAACAGCAACCCTATTGGATCCAATTTTTATCAATGATAAAAATATTTTGACCCAAAGTGGTACTAAAGACTCAAATGGCGTGAGTGATCATCTTTTGACATATTGTAACATAAATATTTCTTATACTGAAAAATTTGAAAATTATTTGGCTATTAGAGATTTCAAACATTTTAGTGAA
Source organism: Pissodes strobi (assembly GCA_016904865.1). Classification (NCBI taxonomy): domain Eukaryota; kingdom Metazoa; phylum Arthropoda; class Insecta; order Coleoptera; family Curculionidae; genus Pissodes; species Pissodes strobi. The sequence goes on from MU191869.1 coordinate 31,373, forward strand.
CGGGATTTTCTCTCTGATTTACAGACAACCATAGCCTGGGATAACACTTATTATTTCCATGATATTGATTATAAAGTTAAATACTTGACTAATAATATTCTGGGTTTATTTAAGGTTCATCAGGGTAACTAAGCCACCTGTTCCATGGCTAAAATATGGAGTAAAATGTTTAATGGGGGAGAGAGATAAGGCTAGACTCAAATTTAGACTTAATAACACTGTAGAAAATCTGAAAAACTGTAAACTTCTTGGAAATCTTACCAAAACCTCAATACAAAGGGAAAAACTTGCTTATTTCCGTCCTTGACCTTCTTTTCGCCAACTTTGCGGTTAATGTAACTCATAATGATGTGCCTCTGGTCGAGGAGGATCCACATCATCCTGCTCTGTCTCTTGATTTTCAAGCGGTACTTCCTCATGCCGTCAAATTTCCTGTTAACAACGCTCAACCACCCCGCTTCAACTTTCGTAAAGCTGATTATCCCAGGTTGTATGCATCGTTATTGCACACTGACTGGTCTCGCGTTCTTGAATCTCCTGATGTTGTCAGCGCATGTCAGTATTTCTATGAGATTCTTAATAATAGCTTTGCTGCCTGTACACCTCTTCAGCAACCCAGAAGAAGGCGCTTTCCGTCTTGGTTTTCAAGAGAATTGATTGACAACATCTTCAGGGAAGAAAGATTGCGTCGTCAACTTCAGACGCGCGACTCTGCCTTCTACCAAACAAAGTATAGTTCTTTGCGTAGGCTAATTAAATCACTAACTCAGAGGGACTATAAGGACTTCATTGGGACTGCTGAGCGAAATATAAACAACAACCCCTCCAATTTTTGGTCTTTCGTTCAAAGTAAAAAGGCTCAATCCCGCATCCCAGCCACCATGAACTACTCAAATAAGCCTGTCCATGGGCCTCATAATATCGTATCTGCCTTTGCTGACTTTTTTGGAAGTGTCTATGGGCGACCCGAGCACGTGGATTTGTGCGCTCAAACGGAACACTGTGAGCTCATTGACATTCCCACAGTCACTTCCGAGGAAGTAGAGTCGGCTTGCAAAATGCTGAAAAATAAATCAACATATGGGCCGGACGGAATTCCCAGCTTTTTGGTGAGAGACTGTTCCTCAATCATGAGTGCTCCTCTTTGTCATATTTTCAACTTGATCCTGGGCACTGGTGTGTTTCCGGAGGTTTGGAAGATTGCCAGGGTTTGCCCTATTCTCAAAAAAGGCGATCCATCTCTAGTAGAAAATTATCGTTGCATTTCCATATTATGCAACTTTTCCAAGGCGCTAGAGATTGTCTTACAGAAATACCTATTCTTCAAAATACGTAACAGATTGTCAGTTCATCAACACGGCTTTTTTTCCAGAAGATCATGTAT
>JAEQML010057087.1:0-32756 GCA_016904865.1 Pissodes strobi
CTTAACAGTGTGGGACTCCATCATCACAGCGCTCCACAGAGAGATAATTTTTCTATTGTTTTATTTCCGACGCCAACTGATGGGTTCATTATACCAAATCACAATGAATGTGCCATATTATTTAATGAAAAAAAAAATGAAAAAAAGCGAACACGCCCAGATGAAAAATGTCATAGCGCACGTGTAACAATAGAAATCAAATAATCCTATTAAATGTATTATAATAAATTTGAATAATCTATACAACTATAAATTCTCTATATTGCTAAATGTTAAGCAGCATTACTGTGCTTATGCATTAGGCAGGCATTGTATATAAATTTCTCTCGGGAGATTATTACTTTGCGGGTCGGCGTTGGTAACTTATTTATGCAATCATCCGAGAAGTCGACTTTGCATATTTAGGAGGAATGTAGTAAAGTAGAGGTTAGGATCATCAACCATTATCGAATAGCAAATATTGCCATTTGATCAAAAAAATGAATGTGTTCGTAAATTTAAAAACGAAAGAAAATCGTTGCTTTAGCGGACTTGCTTATCTGGTGCAACTTCACTTCACCAAAATAATGGAAATCCACACGCTTTACAAAATAAAATTTTCGCTAATTCTGGTTGACCACAAATGGCGCAGATAATTCAGGCTATCGTTGTAGGAAAACATATAGTTAGTTTTCTTCATGGTTATTATTCTTAATATTTGGGACAATGCTCGTTAAAATGTTCTTTAAATTATATATTATATAGTTGGTGTCCAGAGATAGCCGAAGTCACTGATCTGTATATTTCAGAAAATTTTCCTTTTCCTTCGGACCAACTGTTCCTTTGCACTTGTGAGACAACTGAAATGAATAAAAGGAATTGACCTTTAACTAAACACAAGTTCCTTAATGCTACTTTTCACGTGTAGGGTTACCAAGCACACCAGCGCGAACTAATTACAAACTGCCCAAAACTACTAGGATAAACACATTTTTAGATTTGTGAAAATCTTGTCAAACTATCAACTTGATCATTTTTACATTTCATACTGATATAATAAGATTTCGAAAAATGTAATTACTCACCATTTATTGTCTTATTTTGATATTAAGCATTTTTTTTTCGAAATCGGCTGTAGTGGAAATTTAAGAATCAATACGTTTTGTGGGGCCGCTGATGGTAAATCCTTTTTTGCGATCCGAATTTTCCTTCAATGTGCAATTTTATAAATTATGCTTTCATACACGGTAATTGTCGAAAAAATTAATTAATATTGTTACAATTTTCTGGACACATTGTTTTTGACACTCTTCAGACTCTTATTGAAATTGTCAAGAATCGAAAAATCGCGACTATCTTTTGAACGTGTATATTTTCGAAAAAAAGGGTTGTCACCTTGTGTCATTCTTGAACCAAAAAAGTCGCGAGGGTCAAAAAAACGAGAAGGCAGTTCGATAGGGAATTTCTAGGGGAAAACTCCCTAAATTCGAGACAAACCAATATTTTTCATAGAAAAGCTGATCACTTGACGAGAATTTACGCCACTTGACAAACAATAGTGCATTTTATACCGGGTGAGCTGGTTGAATTTAAACGAGTTTTGACACTAACAAGATATACAAGGCATTTAAAGTCTTATTTGGATTACCCTGTACAATCTGTCAGTCTCTCTAGTTTTCTAGTAATTATCCACCTAACTACCAAATTTACATTAAACATGTCTTATGCTGATCTATATACTTATATTCAATTTTGACGCATGTATTTTCATCGGCGGTGTAGCTCAGATGATAGAGCGCTGGCTTAGAATCCGAAGGGTAGTGGGATCGATGACCTGCGCCTCCAGAAACTTTTTTTTTATTTTTATTTAGTTCTTAGTATCGCTTTGTTGAAATTTTTGTTTCTGTCACGTGGTCTTGTGCACACACCGGTATTTTTGCCATTATGAGCCATTTTTTACAGTTAACTTATATTCAGTATCATTATCTAGTTCCCAGGCTAACGATGTATCACGGGCGAATAAATTTAACTTGTAAGTATCACTAAACATGGAAAAATCACTGATATAGGGCGGGCGAAATGGAACTAGTGTCAGAACCGAATCTTGGTCACATCTTGTTACTGAAAACAGGCTCTTGCATTTTCCTTATCATGAACCTGCACAAGCTGCTTTCGGCATAATAAAAAGGACTAAAAGATATTCAAAGATATACCCCTAAACCAGCGTTGCCAACACTACGGATTTATCCGTAGATTTACGGATTTTGGTGACTCCACCCGGATTTTACGATAAAGACCTTAATTTTACGGATTTTCATACTATCAAACTGGTGCATTTTAAATTCGAAAATATTACTAATACGATAATAATTATTAATAAAATTGATAACAAATAAGTAATTATTAGAACATTGTTATCATTTGCGTGCCTGTTAGCCTCTCCTACTCGAATTGAGTGTTTTACTCTTCGGAGTCTTCGGAGGAAGATGATATTATATAGTTTTTTGCTTATTTATATTTGGAATATTTTATTTTTCATCCTTAGGTTATTTTTATCTTAGCTGTTCATTTTTATTTTTTTAGGTTGAGTTAGTCGGCTTTTGCGATATTGGGATTGCAAAAATGGGAACATACCCTACGGATTTCTACGGATATTTAACAAAACCACTGTCCCTATATAAACAATGAAAAAACCAAGGCCTACGGATTTCTACGGATATTTAACCACCTTGCAAGAATATCTGTATTCTTGCGGAAATGTTGGCAACACTGCCTTAAACCTATGAACTTGCAAATAGCTCCTTTGGAGCTTCTATTGCTTTAAAATTCAGTCTGAGTAAGTAATACTCGAGATTTTCTGCTTAAAATGATATTAATTCGTTCTTTAATTATTATAAATAACAAGAATATAGACCTAATATTCAAAGGAACTTTGAAGTCGCTCAAAGCGATAGATTTTTTGTTTTTTAAAAAATTAAAAATATTATTTAGGTTGTTTAGATTTTAGATTAGGTTTTTATATCCTGAATCGGGTGTAGCAATTTCCTCGCTCTTTAATTTAAGGGAGCATATTATGCCTCCCATTTTTCTTTTGGATTCTTTGCTTCAAGTATTTAATTTTTATAAAAATAGCTTTTAAGATAAATAATTTTTCTGGCAATTATATTATTATTATGAGCAATTTTTGCGAAATTTGTGTATTTATAAATAATATGACAGAAAACGTTTAATTACAGTACATTTATCATTATTGAGATATATCGGCTATAACTTATTGCAACTCTAGATCCTCATTCGAAATTACCATTAATTTAACTCGTGATATTTATTTGTTTTCATATTTATCTAAACTGAATATAATATTTACAATAATAATTCCAAATCTTAAGGCAGATAAACAATTATTGGAAAACGTTGCACATCGCATGGATCTATTCCCTCCCTCTAAAGTTTTCACGGATAATAAATGTAGAAATAGGTACTGTTGAAGTGCCGTTAGTGCGCATTATCTTAGAACTATCAATGATCATTTTATTTAAGAATTTTCATAACATGATATTTAAATGAAATGGACCTAGCAACATTTTTAAAGTTTTAAGAACTTTTTTCAATACATTTCAATATTCTAATGCATTGCAACTTGCAACTATAGTAAGGTAGCAGGATTGCCTTCAAAAGTGCCAAACCTTGTTTAGTTTTCAACAAAGATTTAAAAGACAGAAAATAAACTACAGAAATGTAATTTAAGCTTTTTGAAATGAAGCTACGAATAACTGCTTCTACAGGAAGCTCAGCTAGAACAGAACAGAATGGAATTGAAGGGTATTGGCGCTAGTACCCGCCTCTGCCACTGCAACCTATGCAGGTTTATTGTAGCACTCCGAGCCATGCTTAGAGGACCTCATTCAGTCTGGATCCGGGTTTGTTCTCTTCCAGCCTTGCATGAGCTTGCAGAGAGCCTCACACTCACACCACACGTGTTTTGGAGTTTCCTCCTCCTACTGACAGAACCTGCAACGGCTATTATCTGCCAGGCCGATCTTTTCCATGTGTCTGTTCACTCTACAGTGCCCCTTCAGCTGACCCGTTAATTTCTTATCGTCTTGTGATTCCTCTTAAGTAGATTTGCCGTGAATTTTGGGAAGCCCTGTTTTATGAACTGTTTGTCCTGTAGTTGCCCCGGTGTTTGTAACCACCAGTTTAGAGATTGTTTATCTATCCAGCTTTCAACTGTTTTTGGAAGACTCTTCCTGCTATCCCGTAGTAGGGCTCAAGTTCCAACGTAACCTTGCGCCCCGTTTTGCAAGTTTGTCGGCTTCTTCGTTGCCTTGAGGGCCTTCATGTCCTGGAACCCATGCAATGGTGATCTTATCGTTACGACCGACCTCTTCAAGGGCACTTATGCAGTCTTTAACTAGTCTATATCTAACTGCTTTTAAGGCGGCCTGACTATCGGATTATTTGATTACCCTCCGTGTTCTAATGTTCAATTTCCCTATCTCCATGGCGCATGGCGTAGTGTTGAATTGCCGCGACCTTTGCTTGGAACACTATGACTTAACTGCCCATGCTTTTGAAGATATTTGACCTTGGTCCGTGGACCCGGCTCCCACCCTTTTAGTGGTCTTAGAGCCGTCGGTATACCATGCTTGCTCTGCTCTTATAGGAGGCACCCCCTTCCATTCTTCTCTGCCTACATGAGAAAGGTCTATCAAACCCATAGGAAGGGGTTGTTTCATCTGATGGCATTTCGAAGAAATACTTGATCTCCACGCTGTCCTCTAGTTTCCAGCTTGTGGATCTTTCCCATTCACTGAGGGGCTTGTTGCCTTGCTTGAGGTATTGCATCTTACGTTCATCTTTGTACGCCTTCTAGTTGCCTGATTGCACCAGTTTGCGTGGCCTTTATGCCCCCAGGCTAAATAGCCATATGTTAGCATGGACCTTAAAAAAACCATTTTGTGCAACCAGAGATTCAAATCGGAGCTCAGTCCCCAGTTTCTCCGGCAAAGTCGCCTGCATCGGCCCAGTGCAATTCTTGCCTTCTGTGTGACCTTGCTAAGATGCAATCCCCAAGTCATACCTTGGTGAAAAGTGACACCTGGGTATTTAACTTCCTTGGGAAAGGGAATTATTATCCCGCTGAGCATTGGATTTTTCAGATCCTTTAATGCTTATTTTTTGTGAATGAGACTATTGTGGTTTTCAGCAGATTAACTGTTAGATCCTCACTTCACACCATATGCTTACTATGTTCAAGGCGTTTTGTGTTTTTGGTGAAACATAGCCCATGTTCCTGTCTACTATGACTAAGTCGTCTGCGTAGCATAGGCAGAAGTATCGTTCATTTTCCATCTTGTCTAGTAGACTATCTACCAGAATTGCCCACAGCAGTGGTGATAGGACCCCTTCTTGAGGGCAGCCCCTCCCCACCTGCGCCGTAACTGTATCCGCACCTATGGTGGCAGTTATTGCCCTATACTTTATGTTTGTTTGGATCCAGTTGGAGATGGTTGGGGGTATTTCTTTGTGTTTGAGTGCCTTAACCAGCGATACGGCTGAAAAGTTGTTGAAAACACCCTCTATGTCTAGAAAGGTGGCTAGTAGCACTCCCTTATCGTCTGTTGCCTTCATCAGGAGTCTATTCAGATCGTCCAGGGCCAAATCTAAAGACTTCCCTGGTTGGTACGCATATTGACGCTCGTTAAGTGGTTTTGTTGAGAGAATGTTGTCGCGGCTATACCGATCGACTAGTTTTTCCAGTGTTTTAAGCAGGAATGAAGTTAGGCCCATTGGTCTGTATGACTTAGGCGTTTGGTCAGGTGACCTGCCTATTTTTGGCAAAAGACGACATTTTCCCTTTGTAATACCGCTGGCGGGTGACCCCACGCTATGCATGCTCTGAGTATCTTGCAGATGTGTGGCATTAGTATATCCTGCCCTTTCTGTAAGAGAACTGGGTAGGTTTCATCTGGTCCGGGGGACTTATAAGGCTGGAATTCCCCTATTGCCTATTTATTTTTTTCAAATGTTACAATCTCGTTGGACCTTTTCCCAATCTGTTTTTTTCTGGTTTTGCTGTTAGTTCTGGCCTGCTTTGATTGTTTATGACTCTGGATCCTAAGAAATGTGTCTCCGTCAGTAGTTTCAGAGTTTCTTTGGTAGAGCTGATAAGCGAGCCATCTGGTTTCTTTAGATGTCCAGCTTCACCCGCAGTACCTTCGATGGCCAGAACATTGTACACTCTTGCGCATTCCTTTGTTCCTGCTATCTTTTCGCAGAACTCCTGATACGAGTTTCTTTTGGCCTTGCGAATTTCTTTAATGTACTGCGATAATTTTCTATATATGTATTCCAGTCTTGGTTCGTTTTGGGCCTGTTAAACAGCCTTCTCACCTCAGACTTTAGTCTATCGAGGTGATTGTTCCACATTTTTGTGTTTTGTTGTCTGATTGTTTCTGGGCAGTTTTCATTGAAGGCTTCCAAAACTGCCTCGCTTAGCTGCTCAACTGCTAAATCCAGACAGTCTGAACATGACGGTTCGTCAGAGACATGCCAATTAGTTATCGAGTCGTAACAGTCTTGGCTGCATAGGGTAATATCTAATACTTCCCTTCTGATTGCTGTACCAAAAGTGGCTTCTGAGCCTTTATTGGCTATGCATAACCCTTCCCCTAGGATAAATTGGAAAAAGGACAACTGAGGCGATGTAGGAAATTAACACCCAGCGAAAAAATAAAAATAAGGAAAATAACATTGTTCTCAGAGCTTCTATCGCTACTTGAAACAGTAACGAGTTACTTTAGAGTTACTTTTGTTTAAAAATCGCATTGCTTAGATTTTGTACTTACTTTCATATAATAGTAACTTTATTCTCGTTACTTTTTGTATTACACGATCAGCATACAAAGGAAATAACACCATTGTTGAAAAGAAAAGTAATGCCTACTAAACAAATATACTACAAATTCAATTGGAAGTGTAGTTTACGACACCCTATGAAAATACAAGGGTCACCTCGAGGACAGAGTAAGAACCAAATTGATGCCATACCACAGCAAACCACTAGATCCTTCTGGTTTATCAAAAATCCATGTTTTCCGACACTCTACAGGCTCTAGGCATTCTATTATCCAACTTACAATCTTGCAAGATCACACCGCAACATTTATGAAAAACTCTAAACATTTTGTAGAACTGATAGGAACACCTGGAACAGTCAATCTTCAACAATAGATCGTTTTCTTAGGTTAAAAACCTATAAACAAACATTCCAATAAAAGAGTCCTTAAGAATAACTAGGACCAAGTTGGAAGAGCACCTTGACGTATCAGTCGATGGCTACTAAAATGTGGCCTGAAAAATTTCTAGTTTTAAGAAAAAGATAGATTTTCCTCTCATGAAGATGGATTATCTATGGAATCACCACTTTAGCCTGCAATTGCCATATTTACATGAATTGGTTTGAAAGTGAAGCAATTAAAACCTGCAAGCACAAGCCAAAATTGTGTTTAAGGTATGCCGACGATACAGTCATAATCTGGAACCATAAGGAACAGCATCTAGACTCTAGACCAAATCCTTAACCGCCTTAACACCTTAAGCCCTACCATCAAATTTACAATAGAGCAGGAGTCAGAAGATAAATTACCACTCTCAAATGACAACAATGTTATATAGGAAACAAACGCACACAGTTCAATATGTCAGCTTGGCTTCTATCACTGTTAAGCCACCAAATAACAAGCGACTAGATCCTTACTAGACAGAGCTAGAATAATTTTGCAACATAGATGAGGATCTGAAAGAAGAACTGCTTAACATCAAAAGCGATCTAAGAGGTTAAAACATAAAGTGTAAAGAGATATGAACTACAACAGAACAACAAGAAGAGAGCTCATCATTGCATATGCCAAGGAACTATCAGAGAGATTACACCGAGTTGGACGCTATCAAATACAATGTAAGAACTGTATTCAAGTCAACAGCTACAGTTTTGCCAGTACTCACTTGATAACCATTGAAGATACAAGTCAAGCGAAACGTTGTGATTAAAAAATATAAAGGCAATAGAAGTTAAATATATTTCTTTTACTGAATATGATACATTGGCGAGCATATATACGCTTATTCCAACTATGAATGCTTGTAACCCAAGGTGGTGAGATGACGTTTTTGAAGGAGACTATTTGATCTGCCAACATCGAAGAACTAAAAAGTTCAAATAGAAATTTTAAAATGTTTGCAAAACGGAATTTTCATGTTCAGATTTCTTAGACAACTTTAAGGTTATTATTTAAGAGAAATTTTGAAATCTTTACTATTAATCATTGGCGGAAATGGTGTAGTTACATTTCCAGTTATTTTTTCAAAAATCCTTACTTTGGGAGCTCAATAATATTCTGTTCCAATTTTCACGATTTCTATACGTGTTTGTTAATTGGTTAGGTCAATTCTGAAAAATATAAAAAAATACTCACTTTCAACGAATCACAAAATGATCAAAATGTTTTATAACAGTAAACGGTCTATACACGGAAGCAGCTTGCATGATCCTTCTACTTATCTTACGAAATATAAGAACATTCACACTTCACTCATACAGCGACGGCTCTAGATAAAATTGAAAGGGATATTAAAATTAAAAAACTGGTGAATTGTAAAATTGGTGTATCCCATTAATATTTTGTAGCAGCGATACATAATGAGATGGCCATTTCTCAACTTTTTTCATATTTCACTTAGGCTATCGCAGTGTCCAGAGCACCACCACTGCAGGTATTTATTTTTCACGCAATACTTTTTTTGAAGCGCGCACTTGAGGGTAAAAGATCAGAAAATCTGAAAACCTGAAAAGTCAAAAAATCTGTAACGGTGTATGGCTAGAATTATTAAAAAGCGCCTTCACCAATTTCTCAAGAAATAATTGAATTTAATCTAGCTGTTTAAAGCGTAAGAAGTTTCACTTTAAATACGCGCACATAGTGCACACACTCTTTTTTTCTTCTTATTATCAGTTTTATTACTATTATTATCATTTACTGAATATTATAATAAAAATGTTTTCCTTGCGAGGATAATAATAAAACATAAATCGTTTAAGAAGGTATATAAATATGTAGGTATTTATTATCAAAAGCATAAAAATAAGATCCATTTGATTTGCATATAACATTAAAATTGCTATAATCTTAAGAAAAATATAAATCTTAGTACAAGAAGGTTATATTACTTTTAAAATAAGAAAATTACTGGTACCAAAAGCTAACCTGAAATGAGATATTTGTATATCTGCCCGATTTACAGCTTTCAGCTTAATAGATAGGAAAGAACTGTAAGTACAAAAGTTGCAAATTTTTTCTTGAAATGCCAGAATTTTATTGAAGATTATTGCAAGATTTTTGATTGAATAAGCGCCAGTTGTCTACAAAAAATCTTCGTTTTCAAAACCCCTCCCTTGCTAGTTCTACTTAACTAATTCGGTTAAATAGCAGACTATAAGAGCAAACTGCTTCTAATGGGTCCATCTGGCACACATACTGCTCCAAGCGTGTGTGTATGGAAGAACCACAGAGACGAATGCAAACGTACTCCAGGCCGAAATGTATGCAATCCTTAAATGCAGGTACGAGAACTTGTTAAAAGCTTTCGCAGAGAGTAGGACATGTATATTTGGTGCTCTCTAAACTCTTGAATAGACATATGTAGGGACGTCTTGGAGACCCTGGCGCGGCATAAAAGGGTCAGTCTCGTATGAGTTTCGGGACACTCGAATGTTCCAGACAGGGAGGAAGCTGAAAGTTAATCGTTTGGCACGATAGGGTTTCGAAATGCATCCAATAGGACCTGAGTCTGTAGTAGGTGTGTTCTTTTCGACCGCAGCCATCCCAAGAGACGCAATGAATGAGCGGGCCAAAGATCTGTGGTGGATTACTACAGAAATGAGGCAGGCCGGGCTTTTTTGGGAGATCCAGCTCATGATAGGGTGAGGACTGCCATGGCCTTGAAGAAGAGGGACGTGAAATATGTGACCGGGCTTCTCATAAGGCATTGCTCCACGAACAGACATTTGCGCCTGCTGCAGATTGTAGAAGATTTGGAATGCAGGAGATCTATGGAGGACGAGGAATAGCCCACTCATTTCCTTACCAACTAAGGTAAGAGAAGTGCACTTCGGAAGCTGATCATTAAGGTTCAAAACTTTGCTACTGTAGCGCATGATCGTTTACTGTCTCCCCACCCAGCAGCTCATAGCCAATAACAGATACCTTATGGAAAGGCTTGGCGATATATATTTTCCTACTGACTTAAAGAAACTGAAACAGGAACGTGACAGATGTGAAGCTTTCTAGAAATATATATTTGGTTTCTAAAGGAAAGTCGCCTGAATCTTGCCACTTTGCACGTTTTAGCAGTTCTGAAACAAAACATTCAATATATTTACTTAATTTGTAAATAAATGTGAAGGTAAACAATTTTCATGTCCTTTCCTCTCTTTTGGCACTGTTGAAGAGATGAAATCCGTATAAAAATTAGTTTGATAAAATTTAGTAAAACAAATTGTCTAAATTGTTCCACCAGGTGTCCGAAATTGTACCAATAAGTCTTCTATCGGAAATTATTCGAAGTCCATATTATTTGTAATAAAAAAGAATAAATCGAAGCATTGCAGTCTTTTATTTCTGGCCTTAGTTATATCACTACATATTATATAATGAAATAAATATTTGAAACGAATATCTAAGCACAAAGTTCACAAATAAACTTCTTGTCTTTATCAAAGTTTACACATAATTAATGTGTCTACGTTGACAATAATCAAATTGACCGTTTTTTAACAGTACATTTTCCAGAAAACAGAGGCACTCCTCTTCATGTACTTCTATGACAGTATTTTTATCACTTTTCTTTATTGTCGTGTTATTTTTCTTTGCTCAATTTTATCTTTGCTGCTTCTTTTCGGTACTCTGGTACCCCGCTTTCCGTGACTTCGAGCTCATCGTTTACTTGTATGACAATATTTTTATCAGTTTTCTTCTTCGCTGTCTCTTTTCTTGTAGCCTACTTTGCTTGTCTTCGAGCTCATGCTTATATGGCGGAGTTGTTAATATTTGGATGTTTTATGCGCCTTTCTCCTAGGCCCAGTTTCTGTGCTCTGAAAACTGGTAAGTGGTAAAATGTCTTCGATCGAAACATCGAGATAATTCATCTCGACAAGTGCCACTTGGCACTGGCTTTTAAGCAGAAACGTCAGCGGGATGTTATCTTCATCTTCTGAACTCTCAGACAACTGTTTTTCTATTGCACCGCGCAGGACATCTCCTGCTTGAAAATCGACGTTTGTAAAAGCATTTCTTTCCACTGGCCAAAAACCACATTTTCTAAACCCATTAACAGAATTTGAGATGATAGTGACCCGGCCTTAGGCCTCTCCAATTATTCGAGCAACTTGAAATTGTATAGTTATCCCACCTGGGTGTTTCCTTAACCATTTTGCAGTGGTTTGATCATAGTAAACTTCAAACGGTTTGAATCTGGTTACGTCTGGGGGCTGGAATCGATGCGCGGAGAAGCTCGATAACTGAAGAAAAACAATTCCATTCTCCCTGCCTCTCATTTATCACAAAAGGAACTTCTTCTACAGGTAGTCTCACAGCAAAGATTAAGTGTTTTAGCCACACCAAAAATAAATCAGAATTTATGTAACCAGTATCCGATATTTCTACAATATTGATGTATTGTAGGTGTTCCTTCTACCAGTACTTTTGAAGATTATCCTGATACATTGGAGAATGCAACAAAGATATCTCCCACTTGAGATTTTTTCTTTTCAGTCAAAATTTACTGAGTTTCTTTTTAGTAGCCGTCACACCATACTCATCTGCCGATTTTTCTAATAAATCGAATAACTCTTCAAATTAACTGTGCTGACTCCTTTGCATCTTGGTATCGATGTTGACTCTGGCAGTCTAAGTAAAATTTGACGATGTCAAAGTTATAAAACCAATTTTTTCAGCCTTCTTTTTTGTTTTTACCCAAATTATGCTTTAAACCAGTACGCTATGCAAGTTCAGCTTTTCTACCTTAAAATATGGTTTTCCAATTCAGAAAATGTGTTTATTAGCACGAATATCGGTGGCATGTAAGTGCCTTTTGAAAGTAGGTTTGGGTAGCCCATATTCACGACAGACTTCATTTCATCCCATTGATCTATTCCGTCGCTTAATGCGTGCTTCGTCCCACTGGCCGTAGCTCCTTTCCTTCTTTTCTTTTCCATTTCCTGTAGGAAAAAAGGAATTTCTAAATCGCACCGTTACATATTAATGGTGGTACGATATAGGCAACTTATCACTCAATCGTTAAAATATATGATTTAGGGATATTGATAGTTTTGAGGTATTTTGCTACACAAAATGCAAAAAACTAAAGCATAGTTTTACCTGTAAGGCGATATTTTGACAAATCTCAATAGAAAGCTGCAAAAAACGCCTAGGTGAGGATGTTGAAATTTTTTATCAAGAACGTCTAAAATTTGCGAAACTTAATAATTAACAAAAACAAAGTTAAGTGCACATATACTTTTTTAGTCGCCGGCATCTGCTTGCATGAGGTTACTATAGACGCCGCCAACTGTCTCTCAGGCTATATAATAACGGAAATATAAAGAGGTACAATTATTAGGGGCTGGTATATAGGCGACTTTCCCCTACGTACATATCTTGTACCCAGGTTTTATAGGAATATCAGTTTGAAGGTCAAAATTGTGGTGTATGCTAAATTAGTAACATATAATTTCCATAAATATCATTTTTATCTACATATTTGACTTTCCAATAATAATATAACTAGAGTTCAACTTTTTTCATATTTCAGTTAGGTTATCGCAGTGTCCACAGCATGGAAACTGGGTTGGCGAAAGAATACTACACAATGAATAATATGAAAAAAAAATATTTTCGCGAAAAATAAATACCTGCAGTATTATGAACATATCTGCTAGTCGCTAACTAATACACATAATCTTTTTACCTGAGAATTTATATGAACGCAAAGGAAAAATCCGGCCCTGCACTTATACCGCGTTCTACAAAAGTCACTCAATTTCGTGTTATTTCTCCGGACAGCCAAAAACATCGGTCTCACTACACCACTGACAGAAATATTTCTTTACCTTCTCTAAAATAATATCGGGGACTTTTTGCTTCGAATGTACTCATTTGAAATATTTGATGGTGCACTTTTTGACAATGCGGTATGCACGGAGCACAAACGTGCTTGTTTTGATTAATATCGTCCGGAATTCATCTGCTTCTCTTTATCATAATTAATTAGTTGATTTTAAGAGGTTTAAAAGCCCAAGAACCGTGCAGGGCTTATTGTGATCTTTTTTTGGATCGATTTGTTACTTCTTCGGCATTATGATTTTGTATTTCTCAATTTCGGCCGCTCAGCTTGACGCTAAATTTAAGGGCGAATTTTTCTGCCAAAAATCAATGCATATTTTTTGAAATAAGAGTGTTGCAGGTTTTTACAGGAGACCTGATAAAATATTTTTCTTTTTATTTATTGCCGTTTGAAGAGTTTTGTGGAGTTGATGTCAAAGTTGATGTTTATGGTGGGTAAACAGGAAAATTGTCCTTATTTTCTATCCCTCGATTTTATTTAAATAATTTCGCATTTTATAAAAAAATTTAGTTTTTTTTCTATATCATGCATTATTGCAGCATAAATGCTTTCATAACCGATCCTTTTGGAATGAACTGGTTAAATTTGAAACTGATATAACCCTTGGTTGTATATATTAACTGCATTTGCCGAGAACAGAGAAAACAACCTGGTGGTACCCTGAGTTGTATAATGGAGAAAAATTCCAATGATCTGGCCCTGCTTCATAAAAAAAATATCTTTGACGTTCTGAATGTTCTGATACTGTCCCCTATATCTTTCTGCGATGTTTAGGGGCTCAATATAGATGAAATGCTGCTACATTAGTTTCAAAATTCATATTCCCTTCCTAAACGCGAAAATTCGCTTATGTTACTAAAAAATAATAATAAGAAATTGAGCGAGTCTGCTAGTACTCGAAACACTGATGTCTAAACATATGTCCTATATCGACATCATGAACTTGAAAACCTAATACCGCCCTAGCGGCTAGCTTTTTAGAAGCGCCACTTGAGTCGTTGCAATCGCGGCCGTCCTGGATTAGCTTGCTTCTCAATGCGCATGGGTTATGATGTCACATCCGTTTACACATTTCCGTCCCCACATTTCCGTCCCATTTGCCGAGATTTACCCTCATACCGCCGCGTAAGATGTTAACACATCTTACATTATACCTGAAATATATAAGTAAATTACATGTATTCATTTCTACAGTTACTACAAAAGAGCCAGGCCATCAGATAAGATGTGAGGGTAGTTAAACTTGGAATGTACAACGTTTGATTATTTCTAGGCGCTCGGCGCTCCCCTGAAATTTTTGAAAGAGTATTTCGATGTATTATCCCTAAATTTTATAATAAAAATCTAGCAATTTTGCCAGCTTTTTAAATGATTAATCATACAGCAGAATTAATTGTGCAACACAACCATAATATGAATGGTTAGGCCCAGGAACTCATCTCAGTTGAATGAGAAATTGGCGTTAGTATAACCAGCATGAAAAATACTAAAAATGGAGCGGTATTAATAAAAGTTCGTGATGTAAGGGAAGCTCAATGATTACAGGAAGACATAGAAAATAAAATGAGCACAAACATTCCCGATAAGAGGAATCCTTGTATAAAAATCGTTGGTTTGGAAAGAAATTACGAGGGGGAGGAGTTGATGAACATACTAAAAAGCCAGAATAATACAGCAGCAGCAGAAAGCTGTCTTAAGGTTAAAGTAACCTTGAAAATGGTAACAACTTATATGTCTATAATTGAGTGTTATCCAGCAACATTCCAGAGAATTATGATGAAATCAGAAGGGAAGCTTTTCATTGCTTATCGAGCTTCCAAGGTATTTGAATATGTTGGCGTTCTCCGTTGCTATAACTGCTGTCAATATGGGCATACATCAGCTGACTGCAAACATGAAAAGATCTGTGGAAAGTGTAACAGTACATCACATGAAGCTAGAGACTGCAGTAAGAAAATAAAATGCACACATTGCTGCATGTCAAATAATTTTAATACCAAATATGATACAAACCACTCTTTCTTTGATGTTAAATGTCCTGTGTACATAAGCATGACAAAAAAAGCAAAGCCAAAGATTTGTTATCAACAGTAGCAATCAAAAAGGGAATAAGAACAAAGAGGTAGTCTAAAACAGCCAGATAAACTATATATTATGCACCAACATATTCAGAGTATTAGATATTATAAAATATTGCAGATTGAAGCTTTAATAGATGGACTTGCTAATAAACCTTCCATACTATGCTTCAATGAACACTGGGTGCTAGAAAATGAAGGAATGGAATTTGTCGAGATAGACAACTATAATTTAGTAACTTTTTTGCAAGAAAATCCCTTGAGCATGATGGAGCTTGTATCTACTGCCAAGAAGACTGCGATTTTGTGGAAGACAAAAAAATAGTGGAACTGTCAATGGAAGGTCTTGTGGAGTTGTCAGCTGCTATGGAAAGAAGTCAAAAAATTTTGGTTGTATGTTTGTATAGGCGAAACTTAGGAACTTTTGAGGTATTTATTGAACAAATAGAGAAATTGCTGAATTATATATACTTGCATTATTTAAACTTCAAAATTGCAGTTGCAGGTGATTTCAACTTAAACTTATTTGATTTTAACACTCAAAACAAAATCTTTTTAGATTTAATGCATAGTTATAATTTGTCACAAACTATTTATGATGCTACACGAGTTAATGAAAGCTCTTCTACCTTAATTGATAATATATTCTGTAATTTAGCTTCAGTGGAATATGTTTTAAATACAGCACTGTGTGATCACCATGCCCAGGTTCTGTGTATGGATGGTATGGATACTAAGCAGTGTACTAAAGATAAAGAACATGACTTTATTCTTAAAGGGATATATTCAAAGAATAAAATAAATCATTTTAAGCAGGAGCTTCAGAATGTAGAATGGATGTCTGTGTATAAGTGTGACAGTGTGGATGATGCATATGGTACCTACTTTCTTTATTGTTTTTGAGAGCTTTTTTAACCAAATATTTGTGAAAAAGAAAATTAATGTAACAAAAAAGGGAAAATCTTGGATTACTACTGGAATAAAAATTTCCTGTATGAAAAAAAGAGTTTTGTATTATAAAAAAAAACAAAGGCCAGGTTACTAGCGAATACTTTAATAAGTACTGTAAAGTTCTAAAAAATGTCATAAAACAAGCAAAATCCATGTCAAATCAGCATTACATTACAAAAGCTTTATTGAGAACGGGGTTGAGAGTTCAATTTTCATAAACTCAGTTACTCCCAATGAAACTTTTAAAGTAATTCTAAATCTTAAGAATAAAAAGTCGGTAGGTGATGATGAGTTGAAAGCAGTGGCTGAGGAGGTGTCTGGTCCTCTTACTCATATTGTGAATCGTTCATTTGTAACAGGTGTCTTTCCGAGTATGCAAAAAGTAGCTTGCATCAAAGCAGTTCATAAGAAGGGCGAAATAGACAATGAAGAAAATTACCGACCTATCTCAAGCATTAGAAAGAGTTATAAATTCGCTAAATAACAGGAACCTAACAATGATGATGTGTATGGAATTTTCTAAGGCCTTCGATTCTGTAAATCATGACCTGCTATGTCAAAAGCTTGAAATGTATGGAGTGCGTGGTACAAGTTTGCGTTTGATCAGATCATATTTGAAGGATCGTGTGCAACAGGTGGTTGAATCTGGTGAAAATGGTATCCTGTACAAGTCTGAAAAAATAGCCGTGAATAAAGGAGTTCCCCAAGGATCAATCTTGGGACCTTTGCTCAATATCATTTACACGAAGGAGCTTCTGGATGTCACTGATGAGTATATTGTTTTGTATGCAGATGATACTTCTCTCATATTCAGTGAGGAGAATGATGGACTAATTCTTCAGCGGGTGCTTACAGCATTCGATTCCCTAAACGAATACATCCCGGCCAATGACTTGCTACGCAATGTGTCAAACACTCAGACCCTTATTTTTGGAAATAGAACGGAGAATACTGCTACAATCTCCTACAATGGTGGAGAGTTAAAATCATTAGAGAGCATACGTTTTTTAGGTGTCCATCAGGTTGACAAAAGATTGGATTGGAGGGCCCACATTAAATGTTTGGCAGGGAGTTTATCGAGATACTGTTATGCTTTGCGTGTAGTGTCTGACAATGTGAGTACTGAGGTTGCTATTACTGCTAATCATGCTCATATTCAATCCAGATTGCGGTACGGAGTGATATTTTGGGGTGATTCGCCTGACATACACAGAATTCTGGTAATGCAAAAGAGATGCATTCGTAGTATCTTCAGAATGAAACAATGAGAAAGTTGTAAACCCATTTTTATAGAACAAAAAATATTAACAGTAATCGGATTATACATTTTGGATGCTGTGATGTATGTGTCTAGTAACGGAGATCTTTTTACTGTCTGTGATCTGAAGCACGAATATGATACACGCTATAAAACTAATTTGGTATCTGGGAAATACAACTTAACATACCTGCAAAAAGATGGAAAGTATTGTATTATAAAAATCTTTAACTGTGTTCCTGATAGAATAAGAAATTTGCCAAAAAATAAAGTCAATTATATTTTAAAAAATTATTTGGTTAGTACGGCATACTATAATATCAGTGATTTTTATAATTATCCAGATAAAAAAATTATACACTGTTAAATTTTAAGTGTAATAGTATTTAATAAGTGTTATTTTTTTGTATTTTTTTGTATACATTTTAATTTTTATCCTGGTATTATCATTAATGTTAAATTATAGCTGTAATAGTATGATATAGGTGATTTTATATACATTTTCGATTTTAAACCTGGTTTTGTCATTAATGTTAAATTGTAAGTGTAATAGTGTTTAAGAGATGTTTTTTTCTTTGTATTCATTTTCGATTTTTAAACTATAGTATTAGTATTGTCAATTAGAAAAAGAAACCAAACTTGTAAATGTTATGAATTTATAATATTGTCTTTCTACTGACATTGTTCTACACCCAACTGGGTTTAAATTTGTTTTTTATAAACTTTTTTTTTTATGGATAAATAAATATTATCTATCTATCTATCTAGTTAATGCAATAGTTGTATGATTAACGAAAATTTCTTATTAGAGAAGAGACTTTAACAAATACTACGGAAAGTTCAAGTGTACATAAAACCAAAAAATACGCTCTTTTATTTAATCACGTTTTCCCGTATTTTATAGTCGCACCGGCGCAATTGTTTAAACACTAAGACAAATTATTTTAAACAGTTTTATTGCTTTCTTAGAACCACAACTCTTTGTCGCCGGGACTTGTCTTCTGATTTTTATTGATTTCCAAAATCGTTATGTTAATTTGAAGAGTGCCGACAGACGTTTATGATGTCAATTTTAACAGTCTCATTTTAATATGTATGTTCCGTTCCGCCTCATAGTATTGTCCTGTGAAAGTTTGACGCATATTGTTTCACTTTGTTTTTTTTTGCTGATGATTTATTGGTAGATGATGTAGCATTGACACATATGGCTTCACAATTTTACCATGATCGGATGTGGTTTCAGAAATAGAAGTGGGGATAGATTAAATGTTTGCGCTGATGCCCTCCTATACGGCCTATCTGATAATAGCGTCTTTACTGCACAAAATTACAAGTCCTAAACATTCAAAGAATATGCTTCTTTTGATTTTTTTCAAGTTTCTAATTTAAATATATAAGAAAATAATTCCTCATTTAAGATCGCATCTGCCTGCGTGGGATAAATCTTACAATCGTTATTTATATTTTTAATCCATGTTTGCTAGTTGGCAGATTCCCATGCAAGTGAAGGCTTTCGCATGTGTATCCTATCCCTACAATCACTACGGGATACGCATTTTGTCCCCTAATTTCGAAAATTCTGAAAAATTTTATATGCTTTTTTGTGTAGCATCCTTCACGCAACACAGTTAGGCTTCCTAGTGTCCAGAGCAACATCACTGCGTTATTACACGTAACTGATGATTGCTAGGTATGCAGTAATTTGTAAAAAAATATTACCGAAAATTTTAATTTTACAAATTTGCCAACAACTTTTTTTTACTGTGCTGCCTAATTTTTGACTTAGAAATATATCCAGATGAAATATGCTCAAATATTTTATTAACATATGCAAGGTCTTTAAATCATAAAAATATATTTATTTTTCGCGAAATACTCCTTTTTTCTTATTATCAATTTTATTAATCACCTACCCAACATTACTATAAGCATGTTCCTTTGCGATGATAATAATAAAACATAATAGTTTGAAAGCATATGTAGTTATTTATTATCAAGTGAATACAAATTAAATACTTTAAAATTAAATACTTTTAATTTACATATTATATTAAAATAGTTATAATTTTAAGGAGAATATAAAATCTAATACAAGGAAGTTATATTACATTTAAAATAAGAAAACTACTGGTAACAAAAATCAAGCAAACCTGAAATGGAAAAAAATCGTATGTTTTGCGCCAAATTTGCAGCTTTTATTCTAGTATATAAGAAGGCACTTTAAGTACAAAAGTTGTATATTTTCCTTGAAACGCCAGAATTTTCTCTAAGAACTAATCAACATTCTAAAGCTCAAAAAAGTGCTATCTACCTATACACTTGCACTTCATTGAGTAGGCCTTTTATATTTTTTTGAAATTTAATGGACGTACATCTTTAAAACTAAGAAAAATAATAAAAACAGTAACTCCCGATGCATATCTTTTATTTTATTTTATTTTTTCCTGAAATGAAGTTTTCCGAGGATCAAAAAGTATCTGCTTGAATCTGCTGTGATAAATTATTGTCTAAAAAATCACTTTATGTTGCGGAAATACCGTTCGAACAATTTCAGGAGTGATTCTACTTAACAAAACATGAAAATGTATTCATATGAACCTGATTCCGGAAATGCATAGTTTCCAAGATGTCAAACTTAAAAAAAAAATCGGTTTTTTATTAATATCTTAAATATCTTTTTACTTATTTTGTTGAAATTTGGTAATGTTATCTGTAGTAATAAGAAGCTTATTGAGCCTTAGTTAAGTTAAAAATATAAAGTCCAGTGGCGTCCCGGGAGGCATCATACCGACAATTATTGTGAAAAAAAAATGTGCACCACTGACTTTTTTACACATTTTATATTTTTTCGCATTAAGCAACTGAAAATACAACATTCTTTCTTCTTGAATTATTTTCGTATTTGCTTCGTTTTCGAAAAAAAAAACAATTTATTACATTTCCAAACTTTTTTAAAAAATTGATTTTTTAATAGTATCTTAAATATCCTTCTACCGATTCTGTTGACATTTAGTAGCGTTATCTGTAATAATAAGTGGCTCATTTAGCCACAATTAGATTAAAAATATAAAGTCCAGTGGCGTCCCGGGCGCGTCACACCGAATATTATTGACAAAAAAAATGTGCGACACTGACTTTTTTAAACAATTTATATTTTCTTCGCTTTAAGCAACTAAAAATACAACATTTTTGCTTCTCGAATTGTTTTCGTATCTTGCTTCGTTTTCAAGAAAAATAAAATAAAATCCAGTTTTTACATTTTTTTAGGGCAACAAATTCTACATCCAAAGCTGGTGGATAACTATTATTTTTCTGGAAATCAATGGTTTATTCTAGTCATAGAAATTATTGTAATAAATTATTATATATACAAAATATCATCAGGACCGTTCCTTTATCGATAAAGGGTTATTCACAGACGAAGCAGGATTTACGAGCCAAGGCGTTGTTAATTTTCATAAGAACCATATGTGGGCCGACGAAAATCTCCATGAGATTTTTCAGACAGAGAAAAAAATAAATTTTTATTACATCCCACGATGAAACAAAAAGAAAGAAAAAAGTTAACGGTTGCAATAGTTTATTATAGCAAATTCTATGGATAGAATAAACCATTGATTTCCAGAACAAAAAAATAATGGTTACCCACCAGCGTTTGATGTGAATTTGTTGCCCTAAAGAAATGTAATAAACTGGTTTTTATTTTTGTCTCGAAAACGAAACAAGATACGACAATTCAAGACACAAAAATGTTGTATTTTTAGTTGCTTAATACAATTTTTTTTTAAGAAAAGTCAGTGGCGGACACTTTTTTGACTGGACTTTATATTTTTAATTTAATTAAGGCTAAATGAGCCCCATATTATTAGAGACAAGACTACAAAATTTCAATAATTAATAAAAAACCGATTTTTTTAAAAAAAGTTTGGAAATGTAATAAAATGGTTTTAATTGTATTCTCGAAAACGAAGCAAGATACGAAAATAATTCAAGAAGCAAAAATGTTGTATTTTTAATTGCTTAATACGAAAAAAATAAAATAGTCTAAAAAAATCAGTGGCGCACATTTTTTTTGTTAATAATATTCGGTATGACGCCTCCCGAGACGCCACTGGACATTATATTTTTAATCTAATTAAGGCTAAATGAGCCTCTTATTATTACAGATAACACTACCAAATTTCAACAAAATCGGTAAACGGGTAATTAAGATATTAATAAAAAACCGATTTAAAAAAAAAATTGACACTGTATCTTGGAAACTATGCATTTCCGGCCCCAGGTTCATATGAAAATTTTACCATGTTTTCTTATGTATAATATATCCCGAAATTATTCAAACGGTATTTCCAGACACCCCGTATATCAAGTAGAAAATGTCCCTCAAATGATAAACCGTCCCTCTAAGAGTTGGCTTTTTATATTATCAATTAATCAGATGAGCAAATAAAAATCTAAAAATTATTTAAATAACATAAACATCAAATTTTAAGATACAACTATATATTTCTACCAATTTACATCCTGGGGTAAGGACCGAAGAGGTTCTATCCAGACTTTTTCAGTTCTTTACTATTTTTCCTTTAAGATACAAGTGGAATAAAAGGTAATAATTTGAAACAAAAAAATGCATAAGCATTTTTGTAAATTTAAACTAAAAGTTTTGTTTGAGTAGATCATAAAATGAATGCTATAAAATAATATGTGTTTCCTAACATATCTATGTATTCTCATATTCATTAAGAGACGAGAGGAGACTAGGCGAGAGGAGATTGGTCTCATCTTGATGTAATTTCGACATCGAGACGAGACGAGATTAAAGTAGGGTTGATATGAGACCAATAGTCTATCTGGTCTCGGCTCGATTCGTGATATCACTACAGAAAGCATATGCACGCACAAAAATTACTTTTTTACATTATATTGTTTTTTATAGTAATAGATACTTTAGGTAGTTTATTTGTTTGATTATTGCATGCTAGGATTCATAAATTAGGGCTAGTAGTAAAGATATTTTTCGTTATACGCTGCGAATTTTTCCAGATTTCCTAACACCTTGAAAGTTCATGGTATCAAATATCTCTCTGTGGATATACAAGAGTCTCAGTTTCCCGAAAGAGTTTTTTAGATTAGTGAAGAAATATCTTAGATAAGAATCGACAATCAAATGCAAAATACTGCCGCTGTCGATAGGCCACAATAAGAAATCGTTAATAATAATATTGAAATTTAGGTAAACAGCTGGGACGTCTTCTAAAAGTCACCAACTGGGTTTTGCTTCCATTGAGTACAAGTTTATGGGCCTTAGAGTTCAAGATGGGAATTACAGCGGACACAGCGGCTAATAATAATAAATTCCTTTCTCCCAAAACATTTATTAGTTGCTGTGTCCGCTGTAATTCCCATCTTGAACTCTAAGGCCCATAAACTTGTACTCAATGGAAGCAAACCCGGTGGTTTTTAGAAAGCGTCGTAGCTGTTTACCTAAATTTCAACATTATTATTAACGATTTCTTACTGTGGCCTATCGACAGCGGCAGTATTTTGGATTTGATTATCGATTCTGATCTAAGATACTTCTTCACTAATCTAAAAAGTCTTTCGGGAAATTGAGACTTTTATATATGCACAGAGCAACAGTCTGTAAAAGCTGCAGTATGCTTACCTTGGGTTTTGTTACGGTGTTCGTAAATTCGGTCATATATCACCATCACTTCATGAGTCCGGATGGTTAGCGATTAAGGTTTGTGTGTTAGTGATGTGTGTCCAATACGAAGCCGGTGGACCTTGATCATTGCCTCTCGAGGTAAGCTACAGTAACTGCAAGTATGTATGCTCTGGAAACAGTGACTTAGTTATTTGGGTTCTCAGGGTTGATCTCTTAATTATATTGACGTCCGGGTCGCCAATTGTTGCTGCAGATCGGGCAGCCTGATCTAGAAGATCATTACCTGCTATACCAATGTGACTGGGAATCCAAATGAATACTATTTTATATTCTTTATTTATCAAATTTATTAATGCTGACTGGATAATCTGCGTAACTGGATCCTTGGTATACAAGTCAGGCAAGCCCTGCAGAACACTTAGCGATTACAAATTCTTTTGTTTGGCTCATGTATGCATACAGCATTGCTTGCCATATTGCGTATTGTTCAGCATAGAAAACCGATGACCACGCATGCAGAGACCAGGTGAAAGATTTCTCCCGTACAGCAATGGCACATCCAACTCCTTCGTTCGTCTTTGAGCCATCAGTGTAAATGACCTCAGCCTTGGGGAATTCGTTTAGCAAAGCTCTGAACTGTTGGGAATACACTTCGCAAGGCGTATTTTCCTTGCGCGTGCTTACCAAGTCTAATCTAATGTTCAATCCTTTGAGAAGCCACGGTGGGATTTCATTTGGGCCCTCAGGCTAAACACTTGGAAAAGGCAGCACTTCATTGTCACGGACTATTTCCTGGAATCGAATTCCCAATGGCCTAGTATATGTGGGTCGATCAGAATATGAACCTATATTGGGCAACACAATGTCCCTGTTTGGGTGATTAGGATGAGACAGGACTCACAAGACGTAGTTCGCCATAATCTTTTTTCTACGTGCATTCAATTATTCCAGACCTGACTCATTGTAAAGTTTACCTATTGGGCTTGTGGGAAATGCTCCGATGCAGTACCTTATACCCATATGATGGATAGGGTCCAATCTGCTCAGGAGACTCCTCCTAGCTGAGGAATACACAACGCAGGCGTAGTGAAATCGAGGCAGCACTATAATTTGATAAAGCCGTATTAGGCTGAGTGGTTCGGCTCCCCATTTGGTATGCGCTAAGACTTTGATAATGTTCAAGGCTTTACGGCATTTATCAATTACAGCAGCGACATGAACATGCCAGTCCAATCTACAGTCAAGAACAGCACCCACCAGCTTAACGGAATTTGTACACTGTATATAGCTATCTTCAACCATAAGGACCGGATCATAGTGTGGAGTTCGCAATTGGCAAAAGTGGACATTGCATTTTTTCTTTAGAGAAAGTGAAGCCGATATCTTTACTATTTTGTATTATTTTGTTGATTTCCCGCTGAAGTCTGCGAGTAATCTGTCCTACAGCCTTTCCTGGTACAACATTTTCCAACCCCTTGACCTGAGACAAGTCGTCACCAACTCTAACATGGAAAGATCGATCACTAAGAAAAAGATTCAATCAGCATGGGAAGGTCGCCACGCAGTCCCTACCTGTGTAAATTCTTCATAATTCCATATCTCCAGGTCATATCGTAGGCCTTCTTGATATCAAAGAGAACCATGGCAGCATGTTCCGGTTTTCTAAAGCTCTCCTGAATTTCATATTCTAGCGCAACCAAGTTGTCAGAAGTAGATCTACCACTTCTGAAACCAGACTGACACGGAGCCAAGATGTTATATTTTTCAAGGAACCACATAAGGCGGTTACTGATCCTCCTCTCAAACAGCTTTCCCATACAACATGTAAGACTAATTGGTCGGTAACTAGATGGAAGGAATGGGTCCTTACCGGGCTTCAGGACTGGAATAACTATGGCTTTCTTTCATTGATGTGGGTAAATATGTTCTCCTCTCCATATCTTATTGTACATTTTTAACATAGAACCTTTCATTTCAATATTCAGGGGTTTTAACATGTCAAAGGTGACAGTATCATATCCAGGAGCAGTAGATTTGGATTCTCTCAAAGCTGCATCCAGTTCTTCGAGGGAAAAGGCAGGTTATATTCCAGATTTCGGTCAGTTGTAAAATTTAATTGTGTTTGTTCCATTTGGATTTTAGTTGCAAGGAAGTCTGGTATATAATTTTCGTTGCTACTCATTTCCCCAAACTGACAGGCAATTGTTTCCGATATCACCTGCGGGTCCATGGTTATATCACCAGATTGAGTAAGTATATTAGACGGGGTACTGGAATGGTTTCTCCCATTCCAGCACTTTACCTTTCTCCAGATCTCACCAATGTCTGTGTCAGCGGATATTGAAGACGAGTATTCCCTCCAACTATTCCGCTTGCTTTCCAACACCCTTTTCCTTGCGATAGCCCTAGCCTTTTTAAAGGCTATCAGGTTTTCCTGAGTAGGGCACCGTTTAAATTTATTAAAGAGGTACTTTTTGATTTTTATAGCAGACTGAACTTCCGGATTCCACCAGGGAACAACATGTTTGAGTGACTTTCCTCCAGATTTAGGAATAGCCACGTCAGCAGCATTTACTATCGAGTCTGTGATGTTATCAACACTAGCGGCATTTGGAATGGCAATAGAGTCAGCGAATTTCTGCCAGTCTGCCCCCCCCAAGGCCCATCTGACAGGGATCCGTCTGGTGGGAATAGGTGTGTCTGTTTCAATAATAACCGGGAAGTGGTCGCTATTGTAGAGATCATTCTACACTGACCATCTTAATTTAGTTGTTAAGTGGCTCGATACAAACGTAAGATCAATGGCATCAAAGAAATTAGATTTTGTATTGAAGCTAGTATGTGAGCCGTCGTTTAGTAGGATAATGTCGTTTCTGTCAAACCAGTTCTCAAGTAGAGTGCCTTTTTGGTCTCTTTTTGTAGATCCCTACATTGGGCTGTGCGCATTGAAATAACCCACAACAATCAATGGTACTGGAAGCTGGGAAACGATCTCATCGATATCCCCAATCTGCCTGTTGGCATTTGGTAGGTATATATTACAAATAGTTACTTTCATCGGTTTCCTAATTTCTACTGCTGCCGTTTGCAGGTTGTTTGTACTTATAATTCTGATTTCCTGATAGCATACGTCATCTCTTAGCAGAATAGCAACGCCACCGCATGCTCGCAACCGATCATTTACATCATGTCTAGTGATTTTATATCCTCGAAGGGAGTATGGTTCTTCAGGCTTGAACTTGGTTTCTTGAAGACATATGCCTATTGGGTTGTGATTCTGTATCAGCAACTTAATATCAGTATATCTTTGTTTACAGCCCCTACAATTCCATTGTAGTATTTTGTTCGACATTTTTAGGAGGTAGATACAGGAGCGAAACACAGACAGGAGAATAGACGAAATTAAAATAGGTTAAAATATATATATGTAGAGAATAATCAAAACAGTCTAAAACCTAATAAAACAGAACATATTAAAAATAAGTTGAAATTGTAAAGCGATATAATTCTTCAATATATATTCCAGTTTAATATGTCTCAGAATGGCTTTAACAGTTTACCTCGATGTCAGGTGGTTTCCCCTTTGGCCATCCTTTTGGTCTCTTGGAATTTTTATTTGGAGGCTTTTTTTCAGATGCAGACCCTTCACCGTCACTCGATTTCGCAGCATTTATCTCTGACCTTTTCCTCTTTTCTGATAGTCCTTAGATGCGATTGAGGAGACTGATTCTCTTCGACAACTTTCCGGTGGTAACATTTCTCCTTTGGGTATAAATAGCTGTTTAAGTTCTTTTACTAACGCTGATATTAATTATTTTATTAGATCTTTAGTTTCAGAAGCAGCAGTTACACAGGCATAACTCTTATTACTTGGATTATTTACCACAACCTTCTTTTTTGCTTCAGAGTACGTAATTTTATTTTTGACTTTTTATTTCGTGTATAGCCTCCTCTGTTTTATAAGTGGTGGGACAATCGCGAGATCGTGCTGAATGTTTTCCACCGCAGTTTACGCAGGTGGCATCAGCATCGCATGTTTTACCTTCATGGGGTAGTTTTCCACATACACATATCTGAGGTTGGTCACAATGCTTTGCAGTATGACCAAATTTTTGACATCGGAAGCATCTAAGTGGTTGCGGTATATACTGCCTGACTGGTATGTTTAAATGTCCAGCCTTGATATGCTTTGGGAGATTTGGAGTATTAAAAGTCAATATATGAACTGGAGTGCTTTGGCACATCCAGTTCTCGCTCGATTCGTTTTTTTAATTCTTATAACAGCAATTACTCCTATCGGCTTCAGTTCGTGTAATATTTCCTCTTCAGTACAGCAAAGTAGATCCTGACTATTTACTACACTTTTTGTGATGTTTAGTGACAGGACAGATACTGGAAAATCCAGTATTTTGGTAATGGTTTTTAAATTACCAGACTGAGCTGATGAGACCGTTTCAATCAATAAACCTTGCTTGGTTTTCTTAATATGTTTCAATTCTCCAACCAGACCGTTTAGCGCTTTATTAATGCCAAATGGGCTGACTTGAAAAAAATTACCACCATCAATTCTCTGAATCACCAAGAACCGCGCATGCAGCTGCTTTTCTTGATCAATTTTACTGCTTTCTCTTTCTATATCCGTCTTCCGCTTTTCAGCAGGCTCAAATATCCCACTATCCTTAGGCGGAGTCCTAGCAATGGAAACCCTTCTTTTGAAAGGATCAGCCATCTCTAAGCCCTCTATTTTGTCCACATTTTGGGGTGTGGACGTCCCCTGTTAATGGGTTTCAACTGTAAGCATGTTTCCCACGAGTAGCCAAGGATAAACAGGTCACCCACAGCAGAGCCTGGATACTGCAGGAAGGCTATTATACTATGGAGTGTGTCCGGTGCTCCACAGGTTTTTACAACTTCGCAGTCGGTTTTTTATAGAGGTTTTCTCCTCGCGAGCCAGCCAATTAAGGCAAGCTCCCCAGTTACAAGTCTTGCCCTACATTCCCTAGTCACGCCCTGCTAGGGTCGTTGAGGGGCAAGCCGTAGCTCCGGTATTAGGGGAGGGACCGGCGCTCAGTCTTCCCCAGCTCAGGCACCCCGATATCGCTACACCCGTGAGCCACAGGCGAAAACTGTGACTCCCTTGGGGGTATTATTATTATTATTATTATTATTATTATTATTATTATTATTATTATTATTATTATTATTAATATTCTGTCTCGGTTATTGACGGATGGTTTATGTAACAGAAAAGAAATTCATCTTATTTTGATAGATGTTTAGAAACTTCTTCATTATGTGGCAGGTTTGGAGTACAACAGCCCTCTGAACTACACCGACAAGTTGGGCAGGAAGATCAAACCTACCAAGGTTTTTTGTAGGTTCTTCGATACAACGTCTGTAACGGATACAACAATCGGTATTACACTTGTACTGACCAGCTGCCAAGTGTGTTGCAGATCTATAGCAAGATTGTGATAATTTCTGATTTTCTCTTGCTCGGTTTTAAGGAGATTAGTTGCCAGTGGACAAGCAATGTCTATGATGATGGCAGACTTATGTCGCTTATTGACTAACAGTAGGTCAGGACGATTATGATCCAAAGTCCTGTCGGTTAGTACGGGTCTATCCCAACATAAAACAATGTCGTCGGACTCCAGGACTAAGGATGGCGTATACTTGTAGAAAGGTGGAGGGTTGAGGGTCAAGCCAAATTTGGTTGCTCGCTCTCTGTGGATAATGTTGCCTATCTAATTGTGTCTTTCTAGATACTCAGAGTTAGAAAGCGTTGAGCATCCGGCGGTGATGTGCTCTATTGTTTCTCCACGCTGGCTGCACATTCTACACACGTCCAGGGTTCCAGCGATCTTGAGGATGAATTTCTCATAATTCCTAGTGCTGATGACGCCGTCCTGAATAGCAACAATGAATCCCTCAGTTTCAGGATGCAGATAACCCTCCCGCAGCCACAGCATGTTATTATTATTATTATTATTATAATTATTATCCCAGTTGCACGCCTTTCGGCAATCATACTCCCTCTAAAGGGAAAAATTCACTTAATCCTAGATGCTTCAGCATCAAGTTCTGCTGGAACACTTGCCGTGTTATGAGGTCTTTTGGGATGACACTTCAGATGTTTCTGATATTGGAGGTTTCCGATAAACTTCCGAATAAATCTCGCCGTCGAAAGCATGGCTGCTTTCTGAATGGGCCTGTAGAAGTTTTTAATCAACCCCAACTTCTCAATATTTTTTTGCAGGCTTTTCGGCACAACTCTAGTTGATGTTGTATGTTTTGACGTAATTAAACTGCCACTACTCCTTTATTTTGACTTTCAACTCTCGGTACTTGGAAGTCTTCTCGGCGTTCTTATCGAGCAGATTTTGGGTATTGGGTAGTGACACTTCCACAACTTTGGAGGGTTTGTTTACGAAGGTGGTATTTGGTCTATTATATATCCACGTCTAGTCAGTGAAGATTGTACGATCCCAGTAGAGTCGGAAGTTTTACAGAGCTATTTAAGGTTTATGTTTCTAATAAGGCTATATCTTGATGAATGATCTTGGCAACATGCCTATCATTATATTCGATTACAGAGAAAAGCTGACATCCTGTAGCAACGTGTTGTATGGATTCCGTTGTTTTGCATCTATACCTACACTTGTCGCTGTCTATGTGGGGATCTTTGACAATGGCTTTAAGGTAGTTTCTTGTTGTCTTCCAGGAGCTGGTTTCCTCGCCATCTCTACAACTTTTCTTTTCTCGTCGAATAATGAGGTTTGAGATTTTCGCACTGGTACAGAAGGAAGGGCGTCGACTCTTTAGGAATATATAATTCTATGGACTTCCGAGCTTTCGTTAAAAAGTAATTTCGTAAATTGGTGACTGACCCGATGATCGATGATTCTGCAGTTAGGCAATGTCCGTTAGTCCTCTTCCTCCATCCTATCGAGGAATGGTTGTTGTTTCTACGGCATTTTAAGGGTTGTTAGTAAGGTTATTGCCTTGTAATTCTTGGATATTCGTTTTACTCCAGGACGCAATGCCAAAAGAATACTCACGCACCGAGCACGCATAACTGTTGATTGCTCATAAAGGTTTTACTGTTCTATTGCGTTTTTATCAGTTGCTTCACCCTGCTTTCGAATTCAGATTATACTTCCTTCTTCATCGCCTGATGAATAATCTTCCGTGATTGCTTCATTTCCAAATATGTGTAGGTTTCGCCCTCTCGCATCGAAGCAATTCTCTATTCACCACTCGTCGTCGTGAACTCGCCCGCTTGCAACTTTTCACGCACTATGATATTAACTCAACAACATGTCATCTAGTTGTTTCTCATGGCTCTCATTAGCATTAGATTATCCATATAGAGTAAGTGATTCAGTGTCGTCTTATCATCTCCTTTGATGTTAAATCGATATTTGGTTGAGATCAGCATGCTAGACAGGGGACTCAGAGCAAAACCAAATCACATCGGTCTAAGGAATCGCTCCGGTAATCAGAGTCAATTCTGGATCGTCAATTTGCAATTCTGTACTCCAGGTTTTCATAGCGTAGCGGGGAAAACCGGTACTTTTTATATGTCCAGAATTTCCAGGCACCAGACATGTGGCACTAGGTCGAAGGTCTTTTTGTAGTCGATATAGGCCACTAATACATTTCTGTTCTTCTTATACTTGCTTGGTTGCATATCATCACATCAATTATTAGTTGCTCCTTGCTGCGTATTGAATGCTCATGCATCCCTTCTGCTGCTCCGCTAGTATTCTGATCATGCAGTGCATATAAATTCGTTGAACAATGAGTACTTGGGTTGGCATGTACTTACCTTATTATTGGGGTCATTAAGCAGGTAAGTCACACCGTGCATCAAAAATATAGGTATTGTTGATGGATTGTACAGAATATCATTAAGGAGATGAGTTAGTTTTTTGTGTGTACTCCAAAGTTTTTTACCCGACCATCTGGTTAATCAGTTTTCAATTGTGTAATGTTTATTAATAACATCAGTGACTTCTTCTGTAATAATAATAATAATAATCCCTATTTTATTATGACTTAGACTTACAGCTTCATATTCACTTGTCCCAGATGTGTTAGATATCCCAGGTATTAAGCTCTGTGGGGGCCCTTTCCCTGTTGCCAGGCCAAGGGTGACGATCTTCGTTGTTTTCCACAAATTTTCTGACGGTCCGGGCTGTAAAAATAATACCGATTTCTGTAGTTCCTTATAAAGATGCTCGTTAAACTCTAGTTCTTTGATGTGCTTCAGTAGACTCCTCGGAATTACTCCAGTAGGCGACATAATGATCGGTACTGTTTTGATATTATTCATTTGCCATTGTTTCTGTAATCCTACTTCTAGTGGCATGGCAATCTTCTCAGCGTTTTTTTCTGATTAAATAGCTGGTACTTCAATGAGCGTAGATTACCAAACTTCTTTATTTACTAAAACAATATCAGGTCTATTATCAGTAACAGTTTGCTCAGTCAAAATGGTGCCGTCCCAGTATAATCTAAAGTTCTCATTTTCCAAAATTGGCTCCGGAATGTAATTGTAGTATGGAAATTTTTCTTGCTGTAAGAGCTGTAGTTTCCGTGCCAGACCCTGGTGTATAATTATTGTTGCTACAGCATCGTGCCTCTCTTTGTACTCAGTCGAGGCAAATATCTGGCATCCTCCTGTAATATGTTTGATAGTTTCTGAGCTTGACATATCTCAACTGTTGGGTATTTGACTATATATTTTATGTAGTTACTGGTAGGTATAACATGATCCTGAATTATTATTATTATTATTATTGTTATTATTGCTATTACAATTCATATTCATCTGAATTCAAATTTGTTCTCTCTGAGCGTGTCCTGTTTAAACTCGCGACATACGATTTTAAAGATGGTTAAAGTGAAAACATTGAGTATAATGTAATTCATAGTTGGTGGCAAAACACTTCTTCCAATCGTTTCAGCCATGTGTAGTATGAAACTGTCACCAATAAATACGTCAGTATGAGCTTTAATTAAATATTATTCGGTACGATTTTTATATTTTGATTAAAATATGAATGCTAATAATAATTTGAAATAACAGGAGAAATTTGAAATATTTTGTAATACTTTCAACAGTCGAATACTAGCATGTCGAATTCAAGATTTATTGATGCAGCTGATTTCTCCAAGATAAAAGGATAATAATACGTCATGACTGCAAACGCCGAAAACTGATTTATTATTGATAAACTTAATTTGCAGGTACCGTTTTTTATACGCACGGATTGGCCTCTTTCGTGAAAGACATTTATTAGATATCTACAAAATATTTTATATCAAACATTATTAATTACCCAAACCAAAACGTTCAATTGCCATCAACTCTCTTAGCCCATCAATTTCTCTTCCCGACCTTGTACATACCTAAAATACAAGAAACATTTTTCGAATCGGAAAGGTACCTCGAAGTAACATTTTTTCTTCATGGTTCAATTGTATAATAACGTTTTTGTACCGCCGATGTTAACGGTATATACTTTAAAACAATATTCGTTTATTATTAATAATCTAAATAGCCCAGAATGACAGCTGACCTCGACTGCGTTAGAAGAGTCTCTTCCCGCTGATTTTGGAGAGTTTTTGA
>MU191870.1:0-10654 GCA_016904865.1 Pissodes strobi
AACCCTTACCAGCGACTGAGACTCATCACCGCAGACAGGAGCAGATTGCAGCAATTAATCAAGACCTGGAGAAAGTTCAAACTTGGGGCGACCGAAATTTGGTCCAGTTCAATGCAGCAAAGACCCAAGCAGCAACGTTTACTAAGAGGGCCAATACAGCGGGCCCTGACATCATTATGGCAGGATGGACCATTCCTTCATCCTCGTCAATCGGGCTGCTGGGTGTCTCGGTCAACAGCAATATGTCATGGCATGACCATGTTGCTAACATCGCAAAATCAGCCTCCCAGAAGCTTGGTGCGCTATTTCGCAACAAAAAACTCTATACACCGCAGCAGTTGCTCTTGCTGTACAAAGCGCAAATAAGACCGTGCTTAGAATATTGCTCACATATCTGGGGTGCCGCACCAAAGCACACCCTAAAGCTGCTGGATTTCATACAGAAGAGAGCAGTGCGTCTCGTCGGCGACCCGGAGTTGACCCGGAATCTATATAGTCTGGAACACCGCAGACATGTAGCCGAGATATCTCTGTTTTACAGATACTTTCACGGCAGATGTTCCCAGGATTTGGCCCGCCTCATCCCGCCCCTGGCAGCTCCTGTCAGACAGTCACGACAGACGGCATGAGCGCACCAGTTCGTCGTACAACTAGAAACTCCTAGAACATCGCTTTACAAGAACTCCTTTGTCTGGCGCACTGCATCACTATGGAACTCACTCCCAGAACATCTGTTTCCCACTAATTACAACTTACAAATATTTAAGAGCCGTGTCAATCAACATCTACGCACACACACCGCTCGTCGAGCGCCATAGGGTCTCCCTTTAGTGTGTGTGCCACTGCCATAAAAAAAACACTTAGGGATTGGTTTTCTTTTTAATCTATTTTGACGGTCACTGGCAAAATAAAGACAAAGCCCAACTTATTTCATTCAACTATGTTGAACGCACCCGGGTATGTTATACTACAATACCTAATACCGAAGAAAACGAAAAAAGTGTAAACGAAGAAAGTCAAACAATGAGGGTTTAAAAGGAGCCGTGAAAATGGAAATTTTGATTGTGATTACGGTTTTGAAGAAACTCCAAATGAATGAAGCATTATCAAAATTAATAAGTTAGATTTTTGCTGTACAAATGCACTAACCGGAGCTTTTAATCAAATCTATCAAAATCAAATTACCAATTATAGAAAAAAAGTGATATTTTTAGCAAACAAAGGACCTATCTAATCTTATTCTTACTGATAGTCGAGGCCATATCAATACTGACTATGATAGTAGATACATATATAATATTAATACCTCAGTTGGACCAGCATACATCATTGGACTAGGAAATATTGCTAATACGGTAGAATCCTTATCTATAACATTATCTTCTAAAACAGCTTCATGTTGCAGCATACGTATGTCGAGTGGCACATCGTCATCTTTAGTCCAACCGCCAAGTGGGTTGAGTAATAAAACTGGTTTTTTGTATCCTTTTTCAATCAGCTGCCTGTAGAAGTTTTAATAATTAATGAAATGCTAAGGTTATTTAACGAAGCGACTAGAATTCCCTTTTCTTATTCAATAAATTTTTTGAATATAAGCTAAATAAGTTGCATTGTGATTAACTTCACAAGATTCGAAATCCGACTTGAGTCGCGGTTGATTTATACTGTTGGGTTTTTTGATTGCATTATAACCCGAAACTAGATGAACTAACTAGAAAGAATATCACCCACTAGTCGAACGTTAACACGCAGGTTCCCCCAAACTTTGTTCTAAAAAGAAAACCATTGGCCAGGGGGCGTTTCTAGTAAGAATATTCCCCGAACAGAGCGAATTGGATTGAAATGCAAAAAAATAGTGTTCTCCAATTTTAGTTACCGTAATTTGGTCTAGATCGGGATTTAAAAATTATGTAGGAACTAATTTTAATACGGTAATTAAGATTGGAATATAAAAAGCACGTACCTAATGTTAATAGGGTAATTAAAATAAAAATTTGGAACGCTCGGCTGGATTGGAATTTACAAAACATGTTAAAACGCTAATTGCCATATTAAGATATTCGGCAAAATTTTAAGTGCTTTTAGTAATAACATTTCTAATCGCTGCAGGTGCAGAATCCAGATTTTTCTAGAAGAAAACAAGTCGTAAAAGTTGATATAAAAGCGAAAAATTCTCTGGGAAAAAGTTAGTTCACGCGTAGAACGTCCCCTGCCCAAAAATATGGGAAACTCTGGAACGGTAGTCAGAACATAATCTCCACGCATCTTAGAACGTTATACTGTCGGAATGGAACTCGAGAAATTTTTAGTATAAATTTGTCTCTCAAGTATGTTACGCTGTCCAAATGGTTAAACAGTATTGACCAAACCGTAAAAGTATCTCGAAGTACCAGAGACTCCTGGAAATTAAATAAGTAATTAAGCAAATTCATTTCGTCGGCTCGGAAAAGTACTGAAAGAAACGTTGTTTGAAATTCGTCACTCTTCGTGAGAGAAGGTAGTCTAAAAGCTGTTAAGGCTAGGATAGCAGGTTCCGGATTAAAATTAAGTCCTAGACAGTAAGTTTAGTTTTAAATCATAATGTTTAGGGTGCATGTATGCATAGAAACATTATTGCTGTATGACTTCAATAATTTCATGAGTATGCATGAAAAACTGAGTGCTAGCGTCATTCTGTATTTTATTTATTAGGGAATGAAGAATTTGTTTTACCATAGTCTTTGATTCAATTTATGTTCCAGGAAAAGTTTGATACAAAGTAAATCACAGCGGTTAAGTATTAATGCTAATGAATTTTCTTTTTATTATGTCATAACTGATTGTCTGGCGAACTTTTAAATACCTAGGTCATATCAGAAATTACCTGAGAAAATTTGAGCCAACCACTGATTAAATATAAAAAAATGCTCCTTTTAAATTGTGTGCTCCCTTAAATTCGAAATTTTAATTATTATTTTAAAAGGGAAATTAATTTAGCCTACGATCATTTAATTATAACTAAGGTTAGATTTGAGTACTGGTAAGTGGAATGAAGATATTGACTACTAGGTGGAGAAATAGGGGTTGTTGCCCATGTTGTCTAGGCAAATTATTTTCAACAAAATAGGGTGTCAAAACACTGGTACTGCGAACCTGGTTTCAGAAAAATGAACAGAAGTTGAAGAAAGGCCGAAAATACAGTAAGTACATAAAAGGGTGTAATCGGCGTTCATTACAACGGATCTTGTCCTCAGCTGCAAATTTACTTTTCCGCACTAGCGTTTTCTTCGTTTGGCTCATCTATTTCTACAGATTTGCCCGTTTATTAAAAATCTTAAGTGGTTGATCTTTACAAAGTATAAGATATATGAAAAAAGGAGTATACAAAAGTTATTCCCAGCAAACCGATGTCCATATTTCTAAAAGGTTTTTAACTGTCACCTCATTAAATACACGGCCCCACGGTTGTGAAATAAAGTTTCCTTTTTCTTAAATGAAGCTTCTTATATTTGACTTGTTTATTGTAGTTTTCGACAGCTCATATCATTCTGCAACTCCTCAAGCACCTCGAGACCAATAGAATAATTACCGAAAACTAATACTGCTTTCGCAAAGAGAGATCGACAGGGGATATGTTGGCCTATGTCACTCATATATGAAATCAAGCAATTAAGAACTACGGAGAATCTCGAGCGATTGCTTTGGATATCTCGAATGCATTCGACAGAGTTTGGCATGACGAATTGCTCACCAAACTGCCGTCCCTAGAACTGTCAACGTCTCTCTGTAGCTGGCTTCCCAGTTTTCTTAAAAATCGACCTCTGCACATTGCAGTTGATCGACACAACTCAGACACATGTCACGAGCCGTTTTGTTTAGCGTATATAGATGCGAAAAGCCCCCGTATATAATCTGGCTTCGAAGTATTCTCGATCAAAAAATTTAAATAAATCTGTGTCGCTAAACGATTCGATTTCGACCCAATTGAATTTAGCGCGTGAAATTAAGGCCTTCTAATATTTTCGTAGTATGTACTGATTTCGGATTGGCTATCAAGTTACATCGCGTGCGCAGTCAATTAATTATCCTTGAATAAGTGGGAAATTCTATTGATTGGAGTGGCTTAATGACAATGCTCTTTTGGCTACTCTGGGTAGTTTTTTTTGAAGATGTCTATATATCGAAATCCCATGTTTTTATCGTTTAATTCCCTTGGATGAATTATTGAGAGGAACATGTGGTTAGCCGTGCTGGATATTCATTGGTTGAGCGAGTTTCTGAGCCTGCTCCTTGATTTTGTCGGTTTACTGGCGCCACTCTCTCTACGACCTTTGTGAGTCAAGCAGTTATATTGGACCTGTTAATGGCATTTTGCCAACCGGGTCATTTTAACAGTTTCAGTCGTTAGTTGTGCCTTATATTTTCTTAAGTGTTGGTGTCTGAAACTGCCCTTTGTGGGATTTGAGTGCTGCTTTTTGCAAGGTGAGTTGAGTTTTTTGTGCATTTTCCTTTTGTCTCTCTGTGAACGCCATCATTTTGTGGCGCACGTGGGCCGATTTTTAATTCCCTTTTTAATCTCTTACAGAAGCCTACTTGCCCAACTGAAAGCCGTCTAGCGTTAAGCAACTGGCTACCCCTACACAGGTCAATTATTGATTTTTTTTTAAATCTGATTTCTCTTTTTCCTTGATGGTTGATTTTGGTTACCGAGTTAAAATGCTCGTCCATTAAGATTTACGTGTGGAACCTTGAATATGTGTTCTTTCACAGGGTGCTACCGTTGAGTCAACTGCTACCGTTGGGTTTACTTCTAACATGAGGTCTATTGTTATCGTTGATCTATTCCACCGTCGCGTCGGATCCATTGCCACCGTCGCGTCGGATTGTTCCTTGTTATCGACGAGCATCGTTAGCGACATAGTGTTCCTTGACTACGCCTGTCTAGCGGTACTACCTGTATAGAGCCTTGCAGTCTTTCGCCTGTCAAGGAAGTCTTCTTCGTACCGTGAGCATTTTTTTTTGGAAGCTGCCTGAGGAGTTGCTCGTCAGTCAAGTGAGCAGTTTCTATTTTACTTTCTTTCTTTCCATATATTTAGCAGCCATAGTGCGTAATTATCCTACGATCTCTAATTATTATTATTTTGTTCTTTTTTTTTGCTGTGTTTTCGAACAAAAATTAACTTTTTAACCTTTTTCTCCTTAATTAAGGTAACATTTAGTCATTAAAATTTTCTTTTGAATGAACTTCGAATTTTTAGGCAATTTTGACGAGCCCAAATTGCTTGATTTTATTTAATCAAATTCTGAAATTCAGATAGATCCGTTGATCTAAAATAAATCAGATTCTGGATCGAATGTTTTTTTTTTGAACTTTTAATTGACTGACGCAATAACGTTGTAGGTCGAACTAGTTTTGTTATTATTCTCAATTTTCACGATTTCTGGCTTACGTTGGATAACCGTAGATCAGATAACCACTAGTGTTGTTACAGCCTAGTAGACTTGCGTTATTTATAATTGTTTTTTTATTGCTGCCTTTGATTTTCTTTACTCGAACAGATTGTTTATTATCTTTGGTACTGGTAACTTGACCGTGGAGTAAATTGCCATACGTTAGGGTCTGTAATTAATTGGTGGCTATAATAACGCCAGGTCTAACTAGTTTTTTTAAATATCGTTTTGTTATTCATAACTTAACTGAACCGAATAACCATAGTTAGTTAGTTATACGGCTGTGACGAATCATGATTCGTGATCCGTGAATTAGTTCTTAATTAGGTGATTACTCGAGCTAATTGAACTTACCTACAACGAGAAGTTATTTGCAGTATCGCTGGCTTTCAACATATTTTACTGACGTTCTTTTTATCAATGCTTTGAGCGATCGTCATTAATTACAATTAAATATCTCGGAATTTAGATAAGCGTGTGAATTATTTCAACGAGTAAGCCTATCTTTTTTTCGTTTTGAAATACAGTGTAACCATAAGAATTGATTTACTAAAATGTTCTCCAATTTAAGCTTTTTTTCCTGA
The DNA here is from genome assembly GCA_016904865.1 of Pissodes strobi. Lineage (NCBI taxonomy): Eukaryota > Metazoa > Arthropoda > Insecta > Coleoptera > Curculionidae > Pissodes > Pissodes strobi. The sequence goes on from MU191870.1 coordinate 6,015, forward strand.
CCAAACCAATCCTTGTTTGTTTATTCACCTGTTTTATTTGATTAGAAATTAAGCACTCAATAATTGAATCGTTCTTGATTTACTTTTGATTAATATTCGAGTATTTGTTTATAGTTTACTTTAGTTATTTTTGATTAATTTTTGAGTATTTGCTCTTATCGACTCTAGTTTTCGGTTAATTTGGGTACTTGCTTTATTCTGACTTTGATTTTTTTGATTAATTTTTGAGTAGTTATTTTCCATTATAAATACTGATAAATAGCCGGTATATACAGGGTGTTTCAGAATTAAATGCTAATCCTTAAGGGTGATAATCTTTGGGTGATTTTAAGAAGAAAATGTCATATGAACATAGCTCCGCAATCGCCTTATTTTTGAAATACAGGGTGTTGAAAATTAAAAGAAAAATCGGTTTTATCCCAATATTTCTCAAACCGCTATAGATATTTCTTTACATTTTGCTAGGTATTAAGTACGTATAAAAATAAATTTTTTAAGCAAAACATTTTTTTCAATTCCAATCAGTGGCCCCACAAACATGTCCTCTTATATTTTTAAACGAAAAAATGATATTATTTCCCAATATAATGCCCTCTTGACTTTTTTCTGTTCGACGAACAGTTTTTGATTAAAAAAATAAAATTCATTTATCTGCACGGTCCTAATTCCTAAGTTTTCAATATTGTAATAAGTAATCAAAGAAAAATATTCTTCTTTAATTTACATTATTCAAAATTTAGGAATTAGGACCGTGCAGATAAATGCATTTTATTTTTTTAATCGAAAACTGTTCGTCGGACAGAAAAAAGTCAAGAGGACATTCTTATTACGAAATAATAACAGCTTGCGAAAATGAGTTTTATTTTGAAAAAAAGCAGGGGCGTTTAATTTTTTCGTTTAAAAATATAAGAAGACAGGAGTTGAAAAAAATCTTTTGCTTAAAAAAATGTATTTTTATACGTACTTAATACCTAGCAAAATATAAAGAAATATCTACAGAGGTTTAAGAAATATTGGGATAAAACACTCAAAAATAAGGCGATTGCGGACCTATGTTCATATGAGATTTTCTTCTTAAAATCACTTAAAGATTATCACCCTTAGGGATTAGCATTCAATTCTGAAACACCCTGTATATTTAATCTAATTTTCTAACTTATTTTTGTTGTTTTATTGGATTTTCTTGATAGAAATTTTTGGTATTCATTCATTTTGTCGCGAAGCTTAAGCTAAAACGAGTTCCATATTTCAACTTCGGGGTATTTCTCGCTTGTGCTGTCTAAGAGCCCGTGGCACCTTAAATAAATCAACCCGCACCCTACTCTCCGGCATTTGAGCTAGGACCTAATTTATACGCTCGGCGACAGCTCGTTTTAGCCTACGCATTGACATACTTTATTTCATTCAATATCTAATTTTAAATTCTCAAAATTATTTTTCTTCTTTCAAAGTGAGATTAGTCACTCCCAGTTTCTTCTAAGCTGGAGTGCTCGTTGGATTGTCCATGTTGGTCGCATGAAGTGCGAGCTCTTGAGAAATTAGTTGTTTTTTGTGCTCAAAGGAGTGATTTTAATTGTGTGTTTGGTACCGTTGTGGTTGTGGAAAACTGTTTGTTTTTTTATTGGTGAAATAGATCTTGGATGCAGTGTATTTTCCTGGAAAAACGTCAAAAACGATATAATCGACCTCTCGTTATTTATTATTCACCAATTTACTACAATCTTTAACAATGAAAACGAGATAGGAAAAAAACTTAAGGAATTGTCTCCTTATCAGTTGGTCTTGATAGGCTGGACTAGTGAGAAATAAATACATACGAATTTAATTTAACTAAACATTTTTTGTGGCTATTTATTTTAGGGTCTTATAAATTTTATTTTATTATTGAACTGGCCAAATTGAATTTATTATATGGGTTTATTGAATGCAGAGTTGCGGTAGTAGAGCACAGGTCCGGACTTCGTTGTGTTTTAGACTTCAGAACTGACTGAACAATGTGTGAGAGTTTCAAGTGCTGCAGAACTAAGGCTAACAACAACTGGATTTGTATATCGTGCAGTAACATATTCCATCCAAGCTGCTTGAAGAGGACTAAGAATTATGAGATTGTGAACCGGAACTGGATTTGGTGCTCGGAGGCTTGCGGGAATGAGTCGAAGAACGAGAGCAATGATGCAATGAGGACACAGCAGGACATAATTCATGAGCTGAGACAAGAACTAAAAATGAAAAACTCACATATTGAGAGAATAAAGAGAAATTCTAAAGCCTTTGAAGAGGATGCCGATGAAATGGAGACCAAATTACTCGGCGAAATTGAAGCGTATAGGCTTCAAATAAGCACTCTTCAAGTAAGGATAGAGGAACAAGATGAAATAATATACTCTTTAAAAAATATCGAAGTTGTCAATGCTGAAACCCAGACTGTTTCAAAGCTGAATGACGCACAGACACAGACGGTGATGTTTCAGAGAGCCTGCGCAGATCGGACCAAACTGCGGGTTCTCTCGCAGCCCACCGGAACTCAAACAGAAGTGGGCCAGTCGTCTGGTGTGTGTGGCACTAGAGATTCTCAGACTCAGACCCGCGCGGGCGTGAGGAGTGCTGAAACACTGACAAGAATTCATGATGATGTTTTGAGTGAAGCGCTGCTTCTATACAATTTGCTGCGCATCCAGATACCTCACTCAACTCAGACTGAGTCGCATTATTTTTCGTGTGACATTCATGCTGAGTTGGTTTGCCGGGGAGCAACATCGGCTCGTTCTGTCTCTGGTGTGTTTCATGCTGAGTGTGGACCAGACCTGGCAGCACTGGATCGCAATGTGTATCCCGCCCTGGATATGGGGTCAATGGGGAGTGATGCTGACTCAGTGATTCCGGATGCAGCCTCTACACCAAAGGCTGTTGCGACTAGGAGGATCTGTGATTCCATGTTGCTTAGAAAATCTAAAGTACTCATATATGGCGACTCTAGTGCTCGGAACTATTCCTCCGTTCTCTCGGGTTACTTGGGCTCCTCTTACCAAACTATGGGTTACGTTCTTAGCGGTAGTGTGGTGCAGCACCTTAGTGAAAGTGTGTTCCCTCTGTTGATTGATTGCACAGAGAATGACTGTATTATTTTATGTTTGGATTTTTGCTATACGTTGCCTAATATATCTCAAATAAAACAACTATTATCAATTGGTAGAGTGACTAATCTGATATTTTGTATCAATTGCGACTTTAGTATTTGTTCAAAACAAATTTTCTTTAATATAATTAATTTTATTACTTCATACATTCATAATCGTAATTTCAGTGTTAGATTGATTACTGATATCCGTAATGATTTTAAGTACCGCCATTCTATCAAGTCAATGTGTAAGCTTTTTTCTCTGTATGTTCACAATATTCCTGTTGCTTCAAAACTTGTATTGAGGTCAGTGCCCATTGTAAATCGATATAGGGATGTTAGTAGTAGTACAAATATTTTACTTGGTGACTTGCAGTCTGATAGTGTAATATCTGGGTCGTCGTTTTTAGAACAGGCGCACCACAAAATAACCTTACCCTAGCGTTACTAAATATCCAGTCTGTGAGATCCAAAATTGATGAAATGTTGTTGTTTTTTGAATCCTTGAGGTTTCCCATTATAGTAGTTTTAGTTGAACATTGGTTGAAGTGTGGTGAGCCTTTTGACGTTTTTAATTATGTGCCTGTATCTAGATTTTCTCGTGAAAAATATGCGCATGGCGGCACATTGATTATGGTGCAAAAGGACTTTCAGAATAGGTTTGGGTTTGCATTAGTTGATAGATTCAATCACTTATTGAATGAAAGGGAATTCGAATTCTCTGCTGCGTTTTGTAGCAAGTTAAATATATCTGTCTTAGGGATATGTAGATCCCCTTTAGGTAGCGTAGAATTATTTTTAGAAAAGTTGGAAATGTTGTTGAGCGAGATTCCAATTGATGCCACTTTGGTTTTGACTGGCGATTTGAATGTAAATTTCTTGAACAAATCCGATAGATACAGTCGGTCACTGTGTGGCCTGTTGAGCTCATTTAATCTTGAAATGCACGTGGATGGGCCAACTCGGTTTTCAGCGTTATCTTCTTCAACTTTAGATTATGTATGTACAAATTTCAGTCGGGATCAGGTTAAATGCACAACCATTAATGCCGGGTTGTCTGATCACGAGGCCATATTTTGTTCCCTGCCTGTCACTGTTAATGCCTCTGCATCTGATGTAAGACGGGGTAGACTTTATACTGTTAAAAATTTTAGGAAGTTTGCATTGTTGTGTAGCCAGACAGACTGGAACAGTGTTTCGGCCACCAACAGCCCATTAGAACAATTCCACTCACTTGTACATGAGAGATTTAATTTGGCTTTTCCTATTGTCAATATAAAAAAAAAGAAACGAAAATCTTGGTAAACAAAGGGTTTGCGTGTTTCTGGGAAAAATATGCGTTCTCTTCATTACATAAGGAAATATTCAATGAACAACTCTTATTTCTTAGAATATTTCAACAAGTACCGCAGGATCTACAGAAGCACTATACGGCTTGCCAAGAAATCTTATTTTCAATATAGAATTAAAAATTTTGTAAACAAGTCGAAAGAATCCTGGAGAATCGTCAATGACTTAAGGG
>MU191870.1:11054-32754 GCA_016904865.1 Pissodes strobi
CAATAAATAAAATATGTAATAATTAGTTAACATAGATACCTTTTCGTGTCTGTCATAAGTAAGGCATGTCCATTATGTATAGGGTTACGTAATTGAAAAGCAAAAACAGCATCGGCATTCATTGATTTAAATTTTTGCCTTAATTCCTTTGGTGTCATTCGGTACTTGTCGAGACCGTCGTTCCATCTAACCCTCTTTACAACCTCCAAATCGCCCCCAATGAGCCAGTCACCGGATTCATATATTAACTGCAAAAAAAAAACGTTATTTACAGCGCTTTTCCAAAAATCGTGGACATGAAGCAAGGACCGCTTTTAGAGATCCAAACTGAATTCGTTATTGTAGTTAATATCTACATAACAACAAAAAGATAATTTATCGTCACTTCAATAAAAAATTTTCGTATACAAATACATACTAAAATGTTCATAAGTTACCAGTCTCGATAAAAATAAAACAGTGTTAAGTATAATCAGACGACGTCCCGCTAGCCACCTAGAATCTACAGTGCCTTTATAGGGACAGTGACGATAATTCGTGGTCAGTGTTTTGATTGGTCCGGCTGAAATCCGCCATTAGATAATCATCAAATTTTCTTTGTTTAGGTTTGTGTTTTACATGTATTTTATATGGCATCTTTGTGTGGAGCTAAAGTATTTTTTGTATTTTTGGTTTAGTTTCAACAATTATTCCTTTGCGAACTTTACTCCCTGTGGACTGTGTATTATTAGGTCTTTGGACTATTTTAAAACTTGGAACATTGGAACTGTTAAAAAGTAAGTTTACCTTGCGATTTTGGCGAGGATCTTGTCAATCATATTTGTGTAAAAACTTGAGAAATGAAATAACTAGGTGTATTGTATATTGTTGTTTAAAACTTATAGTTTCAGGTAACTGTATAAAAGTCATTATTGTCTAGTAATAGCAGTACACATGCCATAAAAGAGTAGAAAGACTTTGTGTTGTTTCGTCAACACAAATCTATTATTATGACGCTATTAAAATAATTTGACCAGTGTATTGATTTATTTTTATTAAGAAGAAACTTCTGTTATTTATGGGGGTGCAAAGCTAGTTCGCGTCCGTAGTAGAACACTACACCCGCATCCTGGGTAACGCTAAACAACTAGCAAAATACTGGCAGCCAGACTTATTCTTGGAATCTCCTGGCTCAAACACTTGCAAACCAGTATGACCAAGTCTCAAAGCCGTAATGAGATTGGTTCTTGTCAGAACCACCTGACCAGAAACCTCGGACCTGTAGTTCGGGTTTGCCAACTAAACATTGAAGGCATCAGCAGAGCTGAGTGTCAATACCTATCAAAACTCTTGCAAGAGAACGACATCGATCTGGTCGCCATTCAGGAAACCCCTGCAACCGATGAGGATCAACTCCGCGCTAGAGGGAAAATTCCAGACTACGCTATCATTAGAGCAACCTACCACCATGATAATGTCCACATCATCTCAGTTTAAATAGAAGACATCACTCTTATAAATGTGTATAAGCCACCTGTGGTACCTTGGCCAGCTGAAATCTTGAGGGTTGATTCCCATCCAGCATTATATGTAGGCGATTTCAACAGCCACCATGAACAATGGAAATACAGCCATAATGACACCTGCGGGCTTGACCTAGCAAATTGGGCTGAGTGCCACCAAACGCACCTTGTCTTTGACGCTAACGATAAAGGAACTTTCAGATCGGCGGCCTGGAGACGCAACTACAACCCTGATATGTGCTTTGTCTCTGAAAACGATAGAAAAGGCCCTCTTCCAACTACCAGAAGAGTCCTCGGTAACTTCCCACATAGCCAGCATCGACCAGGGCTATTCGGAATTGAAATTCAAGTACCGCCCAATAAATCATTTCCACGGCCTAGGTGGAATTTTAAAAGGGCAAATTGGGACGACTTTTCTAAGGATCTTGATAGGCGCATTAAATGGATACCTCCGAAGAGGAAAAACTATCTCAGCTTAAACGACAAAAAGCTGTTAACCCACCCGAGACCGAGTTCTACATCCCCTTCATGGTAGGCGAAGTAACAATAGACCTAAAGGACGTCAAGACCAGAAAAGCCCCTGGGTTCGACGGAATTCACCCAGAATTCCTATTACACTGTGGCCCAGATAGAGAAATGGGTTTATCTGTGACTGTGGTAAAAACACAAAACTCTAGCTATTCTTCTCAGATATTCAGGTATGTCCCCTCAGACCTGCAAAGAGCCAAAATCATTACCCTACTAAAACCGGGTAAACCAAGCGATCGTGCAAATAGCTATCGTCCTAGCGCATTATTGAGCGCTATGTATAAACTGCTAGAAAGAATGATCCTCAATCGTATTGGGAATTATATTGAGTGGGTAATCCCCATAGAGTAGGCTGGTTTTAGATCTGGGCGCGGCTGTACTGATCAGGGGTTAGCCATCACTTCATTCATCGAGACCGGCTTTCAGCGATGTTTTAAAACCTCGGTTGCGTTTGTGGACCTTACAGCCGCGTATGAAACCGTCTGGAGGCTTTCTCGTGCTGTACCTTGTAGGACTATTATAGACAGCATTCCAGGATATTATGGGGGACGGCATTAGTAAGAAGAAGAAGCTGAACGATGGCTTACCACAGGGATCGATACTAGCCCCATCATTATTTAACCTTTACACTGCTGATATCCCGGAAACATCATCGCGCAAATTTGGATACGCCGATGACCTAGCTATAGCAACTAGACAAATATCCTTTAAAACTACTGAGACAACTCTCACAGACGATCTAGCAGTGCTGGGACTATATTTTGATAAATGGAGGCTCCGCCCTGCATGAGTACAACAGAAGTTCACGATGTTTACTCATCCCTTAACAACAATCTCCCCACTACAAGAGTCTTCTGTGATTACGCTAAAGCGTTTGACTGTGTGTGTCACGACATCTTGTTAAGAAAACTAAATTTTTATGGAATCTGTGGCATTCCTTCGAACTGGTTTCAATCTTATCTTGAAAATAGACAGCAGTTTGTTAGAGCGAACGGTTCCGATTCTGATTGCAGATTAATTACCAGTGGAGTTCCACTGGGCCTATCATTTTTCTAATATACATTAATGACATCATATACCTAAAAATCAATGGTAAAATTTCCCTCTTTGCTGACGACACAAGCATAACTTGGAGTGATTCTAATACTTTCTCCCTACACTCTAATATCTCCAGCGATCTCGTCTCAATCAAAACTTGGTCTGACTCAAATTGGCTGTGTTTTAACGTTGATGAAACGATAGCCTTATCTTATAAAACAACCTTACAACAACCTTTGCTACTTCACAACAGCAATATTAAATACGTCGAATCGGCTAAATTCCGTGGTTTGAATAAGGGGTCCGCACATATTGATTCGTTAACAAGAAAACTATCTTCGGCCTGCTTCGCAATTCGATCAGTTTCGAAGGAACTAAATTTGTCTACTGCCAGGCTCACTTACTCTTCTTTGCTACGGCCTTCCTTTTTGCGGCTGCTGTAACGCGCTGTAATTGCCGAGCAATTTCGTACCATTTTTAATCTTCAAAAGACAGCAATTCGTTATATATTTGGTCTTAATGGCAGAGCTCATTGCGAATACTACTTTAAAAAATATAAAATTCTTACGCTTCCTGCTTTGTTTATTTTAGAAACAACTTGTTTAAAACGCAAATATCGAACCATATTTCCCGAAAGGCCACAACATGAGTACCTAACAAGAAATTCGAGTCAGGACATCTATCTTCCTTTTCCCTCCTCTGAATTAACAAAAATTTCTATTCTTTATAACTCCAAGAAGTTATACAATACACTCCCGCTACATCTTAAATCCATCCCTACATTTGCTAAATTTCGTGAAAAAACGAAAGCTTACCTACTAGAAATACCTTATTATTCTATAAATGAGTTTTACGTGGATTAATTTTTTTCCTCCATTAATTTCAACTAATCGTTAATCGTTATTAAATTTTTCTATTTGGGCATCATGTACGGCAGTGAAGAGAATTTTATAATAGGTATATGATTATCTTTTTGACGAATGAGTGGTTTCGCAGGTATACAGGAATTACACAAAATTAAATTTTCCAAGCTATCAATTTTTGTCATGTTTTGTTTACTTTCACTTGGTATTTCAAATTTACAACCTATGCACATTTCTCGAATCAAGTTCACCGATATCACCTTCCTTATTTTTTTCCAACAGCACGCTTTGCTTTAATGTCTGTTTCATATTTTGATAACACTGAGTTTCTTTACCCTATGTACCGTGACCAATTTCAACTTGAAAATTGCTACTTGTTCTATTTTTATTGTATATATTATTGTATGTATTAAGTTTTGTTTTGTATTTGCTCTACTATGGTTATTATTTATTTATTTATTTAATTCGCTTTGTCCATAAAATGTATTTGAATTTTTCTGTGGCAATAAAGCATACTTGACTTTGACTTTGATGCTTCCATCTTAATAACAAAATGACAAATAGAAATTTAGAAGTATATTTCAATAACAACTTGCTACGACACAATACCCACCCCAAATACCTGGGAGTTACACTGGATAGGACATTATCATTTAAACATCATCTGACAATGATTGCCGGGAAGATTAGATCGAGGAATAACATCATCCAAAAACTTTGTGGTGAGCCTGGTTTACTCTGTTGCAGAATATTGCGCTCCTGTATGGATGAACAGTCCTCACATAGGAAAAATAGATACCCAGCTCAACAGTACCATGCGTATGATCTCTGGCACCATTAGACCAACACCTACATATTGGCTCCCAATATTAAGCCACATACCCCCACCCAATCTGCGCAGATCTCATGCATTGCTGAATGAGTACAACAAAGTAGTTAATAATCCCCAGCTTCCCATACATACAGACATACCAGACTTACATATCCAGCGGCTAAAATCAAGATGCCCTTCTATCATTACAGCAGAAAATTTATCTCGGAACCACTTCCAGATAGGGAATAGCTGGCGTGAAAAAATAACCCATAAGACGCCACCGGAACTCCACTTGCCGCTACGAGAGATGACATACGAAAAACCCTCCTGGCTTTGACCTCACCCGTAAAGCTTGGTCTACACTCAATAGGATTAGGACGGGACATGGCATCTGCGCTGACTCATTGTATAAATGGGGAAAGTGCGATCCACCCTCCTGCGACTGCGGTGTTGTTAACCAGACTGTCCACCATGTTGTGAGCAACTGCCCTCTACGTTCATATCCAGGCTGCATAGCAGACTTTTGAATGGCTTCACCTGAGTCGGTTGATTGGATTTTGAATCTGGACAAAAGTCTATCCTACATGTAGTTTGTCTACCTTGTTTTACTATGTCCAATGTTATTATTTTCTTTACAATTACCTTTTTTCCATTTTTTCTGATGTGAGTTATATTTTTGCATGTGTTTGTGCCATATGCTAAATAAATAAATAAATTTTGTTATTTATATATTAACATGTAACTACAAGACGTTGCTCGGACCACATCATAGGACTTCAGAGTTGCGCGCGTATCACGTTGTTGATAAACACATACATTGTTTATGTTTACATTTGGATTTTTACATTTTCATTTCATGCAATGTCTTCCGCTCATTCCGGGACGTAACCAAACAAAACGAACTCAAACTAGCCTAAATTAAAAAAAAAAGAAACAATTGAAAAAATTAACAAACATCGACGGGAATCGAACCCGGGCAGCTGCGCCGCGCGCCGCGCCGTATCGCAAGCACAGCATCTGACCACTGGGCTACGAGTCCAGTTAAAAGAAATTCGCTGGACCATAAAGATATGGTGTTTGAACCCTTTGATGCGGTCCGGGCAACGTCTACTCATGTAGCTTATCTGTAATTGTTATTTACATATACATACCTATATACTATATATATATTATATTTTTTATTGAAATGGAAAGTGTCTTTACACAATATTATGAAATTGTTCCCCGACAAAATCCGATTTAAAAAAAAAATACGGAAAAAATAGACTCATTGATAGTACCATCTCAGACTGTCATAATATAAGGAATAAAGCAATTACCCGTTATGTAGCATTTAGATTAAAACAGCAAGTGAGAGAAAGAGTAATTTAACCCCCAGATATACCAGTAAATCTGTAACGTAAGTTTTTAGGTAAGTTTATTACTAATTATCTCTAAATTATGACAAACATAAAACTTTTATTTTTCAACTCGTAAAGACAATATCTCAGTAATGATGCGTCAATAATGTTTTTAGTTGTAGTACTCAAATGACAACCTCACCTTCACTGGTGGTAATTAGTTACCTGGTATTCCCTGTTGGATGACTGACGAGGCTCTGACGATCGAGTGATTGCCGGTAAAAGTAATCCACCATTTACTGGCCAACAGCCTCGGGTGGAAGAGCTAGTAACCCATTTAATCTTTTGTCCTAGAGTTGGGAAACTGGCCGTAAAGGCGGATGAAGCAAGAAATTAGTCAACGGCATGGCATAAGAATACTGAAGGCAACGGGAAACCACTGTATTAAAGATCTGTAAGATATCCCAAGAGAATCAAGCTGACCTCATTTAACTTGAAATTTTCCGGAAGTAAAAATAGTTCCCCAATCGGATCTCCGGCGGGAACAGTGTTAAATGATAGAAATAGAGAAGTAGGTGTGAATTTGCGAAACAGAATGAAAATTGGTACATGGAACGTGCAAAATCTGTACGAAGGTGGGAATTTGGCTAATTTAATACAGGAGACGGACAGGCTGAGAATAGATGTCCTCGGGGTGGCAGAGACATGGTGGCCAGACGTCAGAAAATGTGTGACACAGGGAAGAGTCTTCTTCTATTCAGGAAACCAAGACAACAATCGTCGGAAAGGAGTGGGAATAATAATTCCAGAAAAACTATACACGTCGGTAATTAACTTTCTCCCACATTCAGATCTCATGGCATTACTTAGATTGAAAGCACGTCCGGTTAATCTAAACATCATTCAAGTATACGCCCCTACCTCAGACGCATCAGAAGATGAAGAATTCTATGAAGAACTGAGACAACTAATTCACAAAAACATTAAAAAACATGAAATGAACCTCATACTAGGCGACTTCAACTCCAAAGTTGGAAAAGTTACACCAGATGAGCTAGTAGGCCCTTATGGATTGGGAGAGAGGAACGAACGAGGTGGGCGGCTACACCAGTTCTGTCAAGAGGAGCACATGAAAATAACCAACACTTGGTTTAGGCTAACACCCAGGCGTCTCTACACATGGAAAGCCCCAGTAGACTATCCCGAACATATAATTAGAAACCAGATAGACTACATACTGGTCAACAAACGTTTTGGAACATCAGTAACAAGAGCGTGTACATACCCTGGAGCCGACGACGCGCGACGTCCCATCAGACCACGTACTTACTTCTGATGGCGGAAATAAAAATAAAGATCACTAATGGGAGAAAATAGAAACAGGAACCAAGGGTAGATTATGATAGACTTAAAGATGAAAGCATCAAAAATGAAGTGAACAAGAAATTGAATGAAAGGTTAGCAACGTTAGTCATGTCACAACCGGCTGAGGAGACGAATCTTGATAACGCGTGGGAAGACATGGAAGAAGTGATGATGGATACAGCGAGGAAGGAGATAGGTTACAGGCAAAAGATCAAAAGGAAGGACTGGATGACAGACGAAATACTGGCAATATTTGAGAAAAAAAGGAAGTACAAGAACCAGGCCAGTCGAGACAAATATATAACGTTGCAGAATACTGTAAGAAGGACAATAAGAGCGGCACATAATAAATGGCTGAAGGAACAGGGCGTAGAGATGGAACGATTACAAGAGCAGCACGATGAGTATAACCTGCACAAGAATATAAAAGAAGCAGCTGGAGTATTTAGAAAACGGACTTTTTCCAACATACAAAATGAACAGGGGCAAATGGCACAAGACAGCGTACAGAGAAAAGCTATCTGGGAACAGTATATTGGCAACCGCTTTGCAGATGAAAGACCTCAGTTAAAAAATATCCTGAAGCATAAGATTACAATAGAAGAGATTACTAGAGCAATAAATAGCTCGAAAGATAAGAAAACGGTTGGGCCAGATCTAGTGCCTGTTGAACTGCTCAAATTATTGGATAACGAAGGTATTAAGATGCTTCAGGGGCTTTCAACCAAATTTACAACACAGGAAAATCCCCAACCAAATAGCTTACATCTCTTTTCGTCCCACTCCCAAAAAAGAACAACACAACAAGGTGTGAAGACCACAAATTATTCAGCTTGATGAGTCAGACTCTGAAAATATTTCTGAAAGTCATTTACTACAGAATTTCCACAAAATGGGAAGGCGCTATTGGATCCTCTCAATTGGGATTTAGAAGGGGTCTCGGTACGAGAGAGGCACTGGTCGCAATCCAAGTGTTGGTTCAGAATTAATACGACCAGAGGAAGGATGTAGTGATGGGTTTTATACACTACGAAAAATCATTTGACAGAGTGCCACATCATAAACTCATTCAAATATTGAGACGACTTGACATCGGCTGCAGTTAGAGTTGATAACGAAGTTACAAAGACACAGGAAATTCTTAGAGGTGTAAGGCAGGGATGTGTTCTCTCCCCACTTCTGTTTAACGTTTACTCAGAAAACATCTTCCAAGAAGCTCTCGAAGGGCAACAATTAGGCATCAAAGTACATGGATCAACAATATACGGTATGCAGATGACACAGTCCTGATAGCAGATAACATGAATGACCTCCAAAGGCTCCTGGACACAGTTGGAATACACAGCCGGCGCAGGCGTATGGGAATTAATCTCAACATAAAAAAGACAAAATTCCTAATAATCACCCGCAAATTAGATGAGTTTAAGAATGCCAAACTATCATACAATAGTGAAGACATAGAACGTGTTAAAAAGTTTGACTATCTGGGGACTTGGTTGTGTGAAGACTGGTCTTCAAGCGTAGAAATCAAGTGCCGGATAGAAAAAGCGAGGAGCTCGTTCATGAGATTCAAAAAAGTTCTTACGAACTCTGACTTCGACCTCAACCTCAGAATAAGATTCACAAAATGTTACGTATGGCCCGTGCTATTATATGGCATAGAAGGCTGGACACTGAAGGTCAATACCATGAACAGGCTGGAAGCCTTTGATATGTGGGTCTACCGAAGAATCTTGAAAGTTCCATGGACAGCAAGAAAATCCAACGAGGAAATTCTGAGGAGGATAGAAAGAGAAGGTGAATTGCTGGGCACCATAAAACGCAGGAAAACAGCGTACCTGGGACATGTGATATGAAACGAGAGGTATCATTTGCTCCAATTAATAGAATGAAAGATAAGAGGAAGAAGGGGACTGGGCAAAAATATCCGAAATATCAAGCAATGGAGAGGGATAAGAACCACAGGAGAATTAATTCACACCATCAGAGACAGAGTAAAACGGTCAGAAATGATCGTAAACATCCATTAATAGATAGCAGCAGAAGAGGAAGACTCGAATGTATTTTAACATGGGACCCTTATGCAGAAGGCTCATGTAAAGAAACTTGAAAAGTATACCTAATCATTATTTTACCTGTCCTCTAATGTTTCTATATCAAGATTATCTACTACCATTTGTCTTTAAAAAGATAATTTAAAGTAGTAAATCAAATGTTATTGCCATACTTATTTTTAACATTTCATATGCATTTGAATGTAATATTTATTCCCCTATTAGTGCGTATGATTTATAGTTCTGACATTAATATATTAGATATTTACAGTTTTTGGGTGTTTCGCCACCAAAGGGGGGGTTGGAAAGGGGCCAGAGCTACGTGTCACTTTTTCTAACCCCCTTCTCAATTCCCTCCTCTACCTTGGTGGCGAAATAACCAAAAACGAAAAAATTTACCCCTCACAAAGGTTCAAGAGTTATTAATAAATTGGGTATATTTAGGCCTTATCTCTTGTTTTTTATTATTCTATCCCTACCTCCCTTCCCAGTACAAAAAAAAATATAGTGTAATAGTACACAGTGTTAAGTCAAAACCCAACCAATAACAAACATCATATTAAATATAATTGCCTAATAAATACAAAATTTGTTGTTTTTTAAATTAAATCAGCAGCGTAAATCTGAACCTAATACAGCAGATGACTCAAATCAGCAGCCGGACACATTTATTGAGATACAGGAAAGATGTGTAAGATCAAAGAACATCCTCATCTTCAATTTCCCGGAAAGTGATTCAAAGTTAATCACAGAAAGGATTAATCACGACAGTGCCCATGTGAACGTAGTCTTGGAGAAGATGGAGCTCAGTACCCCACAAGATTCTAAAGTGACTAGAATTGGTCAGCATGGAGATAGGCGTGATATTTTCTGGGGAATCGACGGCTCTAAAGTGTCTAAAAAGTGCAAGCAAGCGTACTGATAGTAATTATAAGGTGAGGGCTGATCTGACTAAGATTCAACGTGACCAAATTAAACGTGTTTATGATGAACTGAATGAACGCAGGTCAAAGGTGAAACTGATATTATAGTAAAATATAGAAATAGGAATCCATATATTACGAAAAGAATAGTACGTAAATAGAACGTGCCAAAAACCATCAAACCTGAGGTTTTACTGCCATAATATCGAAGGCCTGCGCACTAGAATCAAGGATTACCAGCGTGGTGTATATCTTTCTGGTTACTCCGTGATTATTCTACTTGAGACTTGGCTTTCTAATAGTGAAGTCATGGTGCTGGGATATAGTATATACCGAACTGATCGTAGTAGTAACACTAGTACAAGGTCAAGAGGTGGTGGTGTGTTGATAGCCATCTCATCTGTTCGGAAATCAAGGAGTGTGATTGTTTGCACGGATGCCATTGAGCAGACCTTTGTTGAGGTTAAAGCGACGAACAACACACTTTGTCGATGATTGACATTAGAGAACGATATCCTAATTCTCATTTCTTTGTGCTTGGAGACTTAAATCTACCGGGAGTTCATTGGTCACTCTAGGAAGGTGGTGTCGCAGTGGAGTGTGCCGATGGTTCTCTTGCTCGTACCTTGGCTGTATATGTATTCATACATGAATATGTATCAAATTAGCACGGTTCCAAATAACAGACCAAACACGTGTTCTTAAACTTTCTTTTTTTCTGATATGTTAAGTGTTTCTGTGATTCCTGCTGTAGATAATATTTTGCCAAATAGTGTGCACCACATAGCTTACTGTTTTGATGTATGACTTGTCGGTAAGTCTTTATCTTTTGATTAATTCTGTTATGATTTCAAGTATGCGGATTATACCGCCATAAATAATTTTTTCGTCTCTGTCGCGGCTGAGACGTTTCATTCAGTTGTTCAGCATTGCTTAGCATTGTTTGTACCCAGAAAGCGTATCAAAACCTCATCTTTTTCTAGATTGTACAGTCCTGTTTTGTAAGATCTCATTTGTAAAAAAATGTATCATAAGCATTATGTGTTGACTGGATCTGACTATGATTATCAGCTCTTTTCTGGTTATAGAGCACTCTGTCACACTGAATATGATAGGTGCTACTCACTTCACATGCAGGAAGTCGAAGACTCACTTTTGCTTGATACAAAGTACTTCTAGAAATATATGAGAAATAACCGCAAATCTAATGGCTATCCGGATTCAATGTTTCTGGAGTCTCGGTCTGGTGACACTGGGCAGGAGATTGTTGACCTGTTTGGGAAGTTTTTTTCCAAGTGTCTATGATGAGTCAGTCTGCACAATCCCTGATTACCGGTTTCCGAACCAGTTTGACATTTCTGTTAGTGAATTCTCCTCCTCGGAATTGTTTGCAGAGTTCAGAGCTTCCAAATAAATTCTCATGTGGTCCTGATTCTGTTCCAAATATTTTCCTGAAGCAATGTGTCTCTACCCTAGGTAAACTATTGCAAATATTATTTAACTTACGTCTGAGAACGCATACATTTCCTGATATTTGGAAGCATAGCTTCATTACCCCCATATTTAAGTCCGGAAATCCCAATGATAATAGTAACTATCGTGGAGCTTGTAAACAGAACACAGTGGCAAAGCTGGTTGATAGTATGGTTTATGATCAACTTGCTTGGAGGTGTAGAGGATTGATTAGTGGGAGCCAGTTTGGCTTCGCAGCTGGGAGATAAACGATTGTTAATTTGGTGATGTATAAGGTAGACGATCGAGGCCTTCGAGAAAAAGCTTCAGATTGACTCTGACTTCTCGAAGGCTTTCGACAGTGTGAATTTTGAGTTGTTATTGGCAAAATTGCGGGCTTTGGGATTTGATCTCATAGCCCGTTGAAGAGTTTGCTTGAGGGTATGTTGCAGAGGGATAAAATTAAAAACTTTGTTTCCACACCAATTAGGGTGGTGTCAGGAGTGCCTCAAGGCTCATACTGTGCTCCTTTACTTTTCAATCTCTTTGTCAAAGATATACCAGAGTGATTTGAATGCTCTTTGGGATTGGTCACAGACCAATAACCTGACGTTGAACGTCAAGAAGTGTTGTTATATCAGCTTTTTTAGGGGATACAAAAAGTTCAATTCCGAATGTAAAATCAATAACGAGAATCTTAGATGTGTGGGTGTTATCCACAACTTTGCAGAGCATGTGTCTAAGATTCGCTTGAGAGGTTTGAACATTCTGGGGTTTGCGATGAGAAACTGTAGTGAATATTCTTTATGTCTCAGTCGTGAGATCCAACCTCGAATATTCAAAAATTCGAGGCCCCCTGAGTATCGGAAGTTCCTGCAAGATGCTGCTTTTAAAATGGTGGTGAACTTTGGCGACTACCACAGGTCTGAAATACTCCTCAAATTTAATTTGGAAGCTCTTGAGAGGTGGCGCCTGCAGTTTGATTTGTGCTTTGTGTATAAATTGCTTAATGGGCGAAAGAATTGTCCACGTCTCCTCTCTAAGGTGAGCCTGAATGTCCAAAATCGTCCTTTGCGTAAGTTCATTCTATTCGCTGTTCTTTTTCACGCAACTAATTATGAACGCGTCGATTGCTTAATGAACTGGTTGTAAACGTTTTTGGTGGCACCCTGTCTGGCTTTAAAAGACAGCTGAAATGTATAAACTGGCGGTAGGTATTGTGAGACTCACACTATCTGGCCTGGAAATGTATGTATGTATTTAATCATTGTCATCAAGTAGATTTGTTATCATATTTAATATTATATTTGTATTATTTGTAAAAATGGGGGGAACCCGCGAATTTAATAAATAAATAAATAATTAAATAAATAAATCAAATTATTTAGTTTGTCTTTAACTATTTTTATAATGAGCTCGAGTCATTTGGATGCATTCTAAATGTATTGAAATCGTCTACATAAGATAGCCTGTGACACAACCTTAATTTGCAAATCATTTAAAAATGTGTCATTTAAATTACCAAACAAAATTATTTTTTGATAGTCAAATTAATAGATATGTCTTATTATGCACTAAAATTACATTTAGTAACTGATTTGCAACCATAGAATAAAATTCAATATCGGTATCCACATAAAATTCCTATTCCGGGGTTTAAATTTTGATGATTAATGGCGGATGGGCGGGGCTTAGGCTCTATTGTATTGTATAAAGCCACTGTACTAGAAGTAAAGCCAAATTAAAATTATAGAATTTCAAACTAGCCTTTTCTAAAACTTTACTTTTCAATAGCGCATAATTTTTTCTGTTGGAATTATAAACCATTTTCAATTGTACTTTATATCAGTCTATGTGTTCTATTTTAATATTGGAAAATTAATTAATTAATTAATGCTTAAAGATTTAATCATATAAGAAGCATTCCCGGAAAGCGTAATACTCTCATTTAAGTCTGCGGTGTCTCAACTAATTTTCATATCAATCAATATGCATAGGTCATTGCAAGATAAAAACTGTGGCTCTTAAAAGGCCGCATTTTCTTGTTTTGAAGGTGTCGTTAATTGTTGTGTTTAGTGTCGTTGGATTGATAAGAAACTAACTATTCGGTTGTGTAAAATTTATTTCGCCCATTGTTCGGGTTCATGAGAAAAGCGTGAAAACCTGAAGTTTACCAAGCTATATTTACTGTATTCACTAAATTTAATCTTCATGCATTATAAACAATTTTTTTTTCTAACAATAACAATAAACAAAGTTGTTATTCTTATCTTGTACTAGTTTCTGGCTGAGATTCTGTACAGGACCGGACTATTTATCTTTCTCTGATCGGTAATTCAGCCTCAGTTTATGCCCTTGCAATAAAAATGACAACCAAATTTAAATATCCACTTAAGTGCTGTGCTAATAAAGTGCATGGGTATTGGTGCTGCGTCGCATGTCTTGGTCTTTTTCATCCGAGTTGTTTGGAGAGGGACCATAGAACACATCTTAAAATTAGCAACAATAGAATGTACTGCTCCAGCAGCTGCAGGGAAGCGGGCACTGCTGAAGACTTACGGTTACAAGAAGCCTTAAACGAACTTGAACGCTTGCAACAAATAAACCATGAAATTAATGGAAGAATCGGTATAAGTAAAGAACATTTTGAAATCGCTTTGGCTGAGAAAGATGAAAAAATAAATAAGCTCGAGGATGAAAATGAGGGATTAAGGAAGGAAATGGATATCACGAAACAGCAATACCTTAAACAACGCCGCAGAACTGAGGAGTTTGAAGCAGACATATTGGAGCAAGAGATGGGAATGGTAGAGAAGCTAAATAAAAAAGTGGCTACTATAGCTAGTTTAAAAAGGGAATTACAGGATACTCGTAATCAGAAGATGGACTTAGAGAATGATTTTAGAGAACAAATGGAACGAGCTAATACTCTGCAAAGGCACATAGATGAGCACCGGGTTCTTGGATCTAATGATAAAATGGACAAGCAATCACAAACGTGCACTAATAACTCCCCAAACAATGATAAGTTAGTAGAGTTAAATCGAGAGCTCAACGAAAAATTAGAAGAACTTGAAAAGATGCGTGAAAACCTGATGACAAGCCTAGAGACATTAAATTCAGAGAACGAGTATTATGCCCAAGAAATATCCAACCTAAAAAAAATTATTGCCGATTTCGCCTCAGAAAGTACTATTCCCATGCTCTAAATGATAAAGGACAGGTTGATGTGATTTATACTGATATGGAAAAGGCATTTGATAAAATTAAACACAGTGTAATTATAAACTCACTTATAAAGCAAAATATATCCCCCAAAATCACAAACTTAGTTAGATCATACTTGGGTGGCAGGAAACAGTACGTAGAAATCATGGGTGCCAAATCGAAAATATATATCAGTGGCTCGGGTGTTCCACAGGGGTCAAACTTAGGGCCTTTGTTTTTTATTATAGCAATAAATGACATTTGCTTTGGCATAGAGAATTCTAAGGCATTATTGTTTGCCGATGATCTTAAAATATTTTTAAAAGTTGCTGGTGATTATGAATGCGAGTGCCTGCAGAGAGATTTGGATAGTACTGTTGATTGGTGTACGTCAAATGGTTTTAATTTTAATGTGAGTAAATGTGCGAAAATGTCATTTACACTCAAAAAGAAGCCTATCGTGTTTGGATATGAAATAAATAATGCTAGTATCGAAAATAGTATAATGCAGAGAGATCTTGGCGTGTTGTTGGATGAAAGAATGCGATTCACAGAACACATTGTGGGAAAAATAAATGACGCACACAGGACAATGGGATTCATCGTCAGAACGGCCAAAGGTTTTGACGTAAAGGTTTTGCTCAGGTTGTTTGACAGCTTAGTGCTGCCCAAACTGGAGTATGCAAGTATTATATGGTCACCTCAATATGAAGTCTGGAGTAAGTCACTCGAAAGGGTTCAAAGAAAATTCCTAAAGATTATGTTTCTTAAAAGATATGGGTATTATCCTCCTCAAGGATATGACCACGGCACGTTACTGAACCTGTTCGATAGGCTTTCCCTAGAGAACAGACGAAAAAAGATAAATTTGATTTATATGTTTAAAATTCTAAAAAACCAAGTGGAGTGTCCGGACTTCCTTGCAAAATTGCCATTTGCCATTAATGTGGGTAGCACTAGGCAAAACAGGGTGTTTTATTTAGACTTTCCCAGAACAAATACTTATAAAGCGTCCCCATTGTATAGGATGTGTAATATTTTTAATATGTTTGCCAGTGACCTAGACTTGGACCTGCTAAATTTAAAGGCTTTCACCAAGATCATATATAAAAAACTGCAAGAGTTTCAAGGACAGGGCAACTGGTAATTATTGATCCATAGATTTTTTTATTCCTATGTTTTTGTTTGTGCTTAGTCTTAGTACTAGTTATAAAATTGTATCGGTAAATGACACACTGCTGTAGATACTATAAGAATAAATTTTAGTATTGAAAATGCTATTCGGATCACTTCTATGGAAACTTAATAAGAATGTCGTGACCTCGACCAGTGCATACGGATAATATTGGATTTAGTGACCTGAATCGGCGCAGTTAACGCTCAGTAAATAATAAAATATCTTGCTCGTGATAAGACGTAACGGATACTTTGACGACTAAATTTAGACTGTAAAGATTAAAATGCAATATTGTTGTTACTTATTAGAAGCTCGATTAGAAGATACAGGGTGATTCTCAAAATATGTTGATTTTATGACATAGTATCTGTAAAAAATGTGAAATTTGACAATTTCGCTATTTAGGAACCGATTTTACTGAAATTTTATAAGTGGACTGGGAAAAATAATTTGATTGTGATGATTTGATAAATGATTTGAGTGATATTTTATAACTGGACTAGGAAAAATAATTATTAAAAATGTCAAATATGACAGTATCTGTCAAAAATGTCCAATTTGACAGTTTCGCTATTTATGAACTGATTTAAATGAAATTTTATAATTGGATTAGGGAAAATAAAAGAAAAATAAGTTTTTCGTAGTACCTGGCAAAAAGTTGACTGTTTCGTTATTTATGAACCGATTTGAATGAAATTATATAATTGGACTAGGAAAAATTAAAAAAAGTATTTTTATGAAATTATTTCATTGTACTAGCAAAAATTAAAAAAGTTTTTTTTAACATAGTATTTGTTTAAAATGTCAAATTTGACAGTTTCGCTATTTATGAACCGAATTAGATTATAGGGAAAATAAAAGGAAAATATTTTTTTATAATTAGGTTAGGGAAAATAAAAGAAAAATAAGTTTTGACATATTTAGTACCTGTCAAAAATGTTAAATTTGACTGTTTCATTATTTATGAACCGATTTGAATGACATTATTTAATTAGACTAGGAAAAATAAAAATAAATAAATTTTATGAATTTATTTTTTAATTGTAACTAGGAAAAATTATTATTTTTTATCATAGTATCTGTTAAAAATGTCAAATTTGACAGTTTCGTTATTTATGAAACGAATAAGATTAGGGAAAATAAAAGGAAAATATTTTTTGACGTAGTACCTATCTGTCAAAAATGTTAAATTTGACAATTTCGATATTTATTAACTTTCAGATTAGATTAGGGGAAATGAAAGACAAATATTTTTTGACAAAGTATGTATGTATGTCACAAATGTCAAATTTGACAGTTTTATTATTTATGAACCGATTTGAATGAAAGCTTAGAATTAAATTAGGGAAAACAAAAGAAAAATATTTTTTGTGATAGTATCTGTCAAAAATGTCAAATTTTGCAGTTTTGCTATTTATGAACCGATTTGAATGAAATCTTAGAATTAGATTAGGGAAAATAAAAGAAAAATAATTATTGACATAGTCTGTCAAAAATGTCAAATTTGACAGTTTCGTTATTTATGAACCGATTTGAATGAAAGTTTAGAATTAGATTAGGGAAAATAAAGAAAAATAATTACTGACATAGTCTGTCAAAAATGTAAAATTTTACAGTTTCGATATTTATCAAAGTTTTAAAATTGTTGTTTACTATGTTTAAATTTAATATTTATCTATTAACGAAATTTAGACCGTAAAAAGATTAAAGTGCAATATTTTTATTACCTATTTGATTACTCGATAAGACGCAACAAACTAAAAAACAATCAAAAAGAGCCAATCAACAATAAGTAGTTATTTATTTAAAACAAGCCGCAAAATATGGCTGTTTATTTTTACTGTATGGTGTATGGTCTAATGTCGTTTAATGTATTAAAAATGTTTGATTCCAATGTCATCAATCCCATTGTAAATGATTGACAAACTAGAATAATTAGAATAAATTATATATTCGAAATCACACCCGTATATATTTTTACATTATTCGCTTATTGGCTGAGGCTCGCCTTTAATTGGCTATTGCAAACTTGATTATATTTGTCTCATTCTAACTACTTTCAGTTCATATAACTATACCCTTCGCACCAGTAATCGAGTCCACTTTGACAAAAGCAAGTAAGCCTTACTAGGCGGGAGTACCCACATTCTAATTATTGGTTAAAGTCTGGATGCCGCTATAAATCAACATATTTTGACGACAACCACTCAGTAACGTAGTTATATACGTACTACGTACATGGAATACGTACTGTATTCCATGCATAAATTTAATCTAAAAGGACATAATCAGCGTAATAGAGCGCTTTCGGCGATTGCCATCATCAGTGTTACCTGCAAAGTGAGTAAAAGAACCACCCATTAGTGGAAACCAGCAAAAGCTGTAAAATTTTGGGTTGAACAAAGAAAAAATTTTGCAAATGGAGTAACCTATCGCGAAAATAAAAATAAAATGTGAATTTTTGAATTCTGAATTTATTAAGATAAAAATGATAATTAAAACTGTAAAATAAAAAGATGAGTTTATTTTTTATGTGATTTTAAGCAAAAGAAAAAGAAAAATGGTGGAAGTTTTTTCACTCACTTGTCAGTTGGAACAAAAGAGCATATCCACAAGAGGCACAAACTACATCGAAACGACAACGGTCACATCAAAATTTAAATAACACTTTACATTTTAAGAAAGGTTCACATAATTAAAACAATTAACAACTTAACAGACCGACGTGGGAACCACGTTTTGATGGAACGACAAACATGTCTCAGTTCACAAGCTTGACAAGTAAACCGAAGACCGCAGACGCAAAAGGAAATACGTCAAGAAATGGCGGTAGTTTTAAATTTGAAAACAAAGTAATGTAGGAGAGAGGAAAAATGTTAAATATCTAATTTTACAAAATTTTTACTTAAATTATATAGGTGTATTTCCTATATAATTTAAGTAAAAAATTTGTAAAATTAGATATTTACCATATTTCCTCTCTCCTACATTACTTTGTTTTCAAATTTAAAACTACCTTAACCACTGAGTAAGGAACATTGATATGATTTATGATTCATCGGAACATTGAAATGTTGTCTAACTTAAATGACCTAATAATTACTTAATAATATATTTAAACTCACTTTAATTTGAGGATGATCTTTATGGGTGGTACCGAATTCTCTTGCAACTCTTTCTTCCTTTTTATGATAATATATCTCAGGATTTCTTAGTACTGCATAAAGGTCATCGTTGTGGTATAAAGCAACTGCATCACTCTTTCCTATTGCTTCCTTTACGGGAGTTATTATGGGCAAAACAATCGGAATGCTTTGGTTAACTGTTGTTCCATCCACATTTATAGTGTTAAAGTGAAGCACCTAAAATCAACCAGTTTTCGATCTATTAGGCCGCCAAAAAAATTTTGCATGCAATTGAAAGTACAGAATTATTTGTCATCTGTTGACATGAAACCTCTTGCTTACTGATAATATAATGTATTGCAGCTTTTGTGATTGAATGAATATTGAACAAATCTAACAAGAAAATTATACCAAAAGAGAATTTTTGCACTCGACACGCATTTGTTAGCATCATCAGGACATGCCTGAAATTAAACTCTATTTTTGTTAATTACCTGTTTAATCAAGCGAGACCAAAAAGTATAGTTTCCTCTTTTGTTAC
This sequence comes from Pissodes strobi, assembly GCA_016904865.1. NCBI lineage: Eukaryota > Metazoa > Arthropoda > Insecta > Coleoptera > Curculionidae > Pissodes > Pissodes strobi. The sequence goes on from MU191870.1 coordinate 30,984, forward strand.
GTTCCATTACCCAGTACAAAGGTTCAAACTAAATTGATGATCTATTATACACTCGTAAATTCATACAGTTTTAATTTTATATTCTCCAACTTTAGATTTTTCTTTTAATTTAAAATTATTCACTCTCGGTTCCTTCTAAGCTGGAGTGAAGGTTTTGCGCCTATTCGAAGGAAAGAAAGGGCGTAACAACCTTCGTCAGTTTCTTAAGGACATCCTCTCAAAACTAATATGTAAAAATCTGAACAATAATGTTTAGAGCCAGGGGATAAAAGTTGAAATTATCGCAATGTGTAGATCGTTGGATGCTAATTACGGGCCGTTTGTATTTGCAAATTATACGTAAGTACTACTAAGTACTTTGATTCATGGAAATACAGGTCCTTAATGATCGAGTACGTCGATACTCTAAATTTGATTGAAATATGTTGTCTGGTTCACCAGTTATTTTAAGTATTCCAAACTTTCGACTAGTGTTGCATATTTTTGATAAAGTAATAAAAAACTGGAATTTTGAAAGATATAGAATCTCACAGAATATGCCAATGTTTTTATATAATTAATTTATGGTGCCTTATTAAAATGTATTGAACTAACCTGAAGGAGTTCGTCTTCTCTCATAAAACCAGAGAGTGGTGATGCCCAACCTTCACTTAATACTTGCAGCCATTGCAGATCAATTTTGGTCATGTCGATTCTAGGCAAATTATGTGCTTCCTTTCCTATACTTTGAACTTTATCTTCAGATACAAATAGCTCTTTTACGAAAGTATTACTACCTTGTTTTACTCGATCCCTATACTGCAGTCCTTTTGGAATCATGCCCTAAAAAAAGGAAATGCAGCTCAAAATAATGTCCTAACATTTAATTGAAATAATGCAGCATTAAAAATATTAAGCTATGTCACAACACATACATTGCAATGAAAAGTAATCGTTTTTTAGAATATTTTACGTTCTTATCTGCTACCAATTAGCTTTACAATTTCTTATAAGGAATAACATTAATAACAATATATGTAATTACATTTATAGACATAAGTAAGAAGAATAAAGTGCGCAGTAAACAACGCACTAGAACCATCAAGTATGTGCTTAAGTGTCACGGCTAGCAACCATCCGAATGTTTTTATGCTACCCTATAGAACTAGCCTTGTCGCGTCTACGTATGAGTCATCGCCGGCCCCGAAGAAATGGGCACACTGAACGATTTAATGGTATAATTTGGCAAACTATTCCTCTTGCTTTGAAATCAAGAGATCTAAAAATACAACAATGGGAAGAAGTCCTAGAAGTTGCTCTTCATTCAATCCTTTCTCTATTGTGCACCGCTACTAACTATACTCTTCATGAACGCATGTTTCTTCATGCAAGAAAATCCACAAATGGGATAGCTATTCCATCTTGGCTTACAACTCCTGGAAACAAGATCTTGATGAAAAAGAATGTTCGGAATTCCAAGTACGACCCCCTCGTTGAAGAAGTAGACTTGGTAGAGGCAAACCCCGAGTATGCCTTGGTTCGACAGTCAGATGGTCGAGAAGTAACCGTTTCCTTAAAGCACTTAGCTCCCCGTGGAGATAAAACTCTAAACTAAAGCGTCAGACATTTCCGAGCTTCCCTTATTTGAACATGCGGACCCTACTCCACTACCTCAATTACATCCGGTGAAGAACCGTCAAACTCCGAACTTTCATGCGACTCCAAGGTATTTATTCATTCTGTAGTCAACAATGATCAAGAGAGTCCGTATCCAAAGCTTAAAGAACAAAAG
>JAEQML010057090.1:0-32750 GCA_016904865.1 Pissodes strobi
TGTTGGTAATATGGGGGAGAATTTTATACGAGATTGGCTAAATTTGCTGATTTAAGTTAACGATAAGGAGAAATTTTTTAGAATATATATTTCGTAAGTGTTACGATGTCCAATCATCGCCTTAAATCTGCAATTACTACGGTATATTCGTTTCAGTTATAACTCACCAACTAACCCAAACTAATATAACTGAAACCACTAAACAGCTGTCAGTATGTTTATGTTCGTTGCATATTGAAAACTGTATTTGTTGTTCCTCCAGTTAGGGCCATTGATTCTGTGGATTTGCAAAACCATAATACATATAGTGAGGTATCTAAGGCTAATGGTCCTAATAATGATAATAATGGTTATTACTCTGGGAGTCCTTTTTTAGTGTAGTTTCACCTGACACGAGCATCTCTGTTTTGCTTTTAAATATTCAATCATTTCGTAAAAAGTCTGATGATCCATTTGTACTTTTGGAGGATTTGGGTTTTCCAAATATAGTTTTAATGACTGAACACTGACTAAAGCCAGAGGAGCCAATGCTTGTACGGGGCTATTTTGTGCGTTTCCAGATTTTGTAGAGTAAATCATAGTCATGGTGGTACTGTTGCCCTTGTGAGTGAGTGTGTTTCGGATAGTTTTACTGCTTTTCATGATTTTGAAAACTTATAATTGAGAAGGAATTTGAATTCTCGATAATTTGCTCTAGTAGGGCTAGGTGTTATGTTGTATGCATTTATCGTTCGCCAGACAGTAACTTAAATAGTTTTTGTCTAGATTGAAACTCCTTCTTTCTGTATTTCCCACTAAACATAATATAATTCTTGCTGGTGACCTTAATATAGACTTAAAAGATAGGAAGAGTAGAGCCACTCTGGACTTATGTAATTTATTTGCATCTTTCATCATTAGTATGCATGTCGACATTTCTACACGTGTTTTTGCTACCTCATCAACGACCATTGATTATATTGCCTCTAATGTTCGGGAGGGCGTGTCATGTGATGTGTTTGACCCGACATTGTCTGACCATAATGCTATTCTGGCCAGGATTCCCTACAAGCCTAACTTCACTAAAACTAAAAGAAAATTTGGGCAGAATTTATAGTACAAAGAATTTTGTTTTCTTTGGGACTTCCTGCCAATCTTTTAACTGAAATTCAGTCTGTCGGGGGCGAGACCCGCTTGCTGCATTTCACTCTGCTTTGTCTGGTTAGATGGACAGATGTTTTCCAGAGCGCCCAATGAAAGTGAGACATGGGGACCCAGGGTGGTTAACTTCTGGAATTCGCAATTCTGCATCCAATCTAAAATTCCTAAGTCTTCTTAAAAAGTTTTACCCCAATAATCAGGGGCTATTGTCGCTTTTCTTTAGGTATCGCAGGATTTTTTACAGGTCCGTTTTGCGAGATGCGAAGAGGCTTTACTATTCTAAACGTTTACAACGTTCTACTAACAGGCAACGTGAGACTTGGTCAATTGTCAATGAAGTTACTTCTAGAGGTCGTAGCTCTCCTGAAATTAGGATTTATTGTGATTTGCTGAATAATTACTTCTGTTCGGCCATAAGCCAACTCACTGAAAATATTTCTTCCCCTTGCAATCCTCCAACATTTCTATCTCATATTGATATTTCAAATTCATTTTACCTGTTTCCAACTACGCCCCATGAAATTATATGTACAATACGGTCAATGAAAAACAAAAAGGCAACTAATGACGATGGAATCTCACTTCAAACGTTTGGAAAAACTTTCTTGGGTCGCCGTTCAGGCTCTTTCCGAAGTAATTAACTTATGCTTTCAATCGGACTCATTTCCTTCTTGTCTTAAGACGGCAAAAGTAATCCCTCTTCACAAGGAAGGCGATCATTCAATTCCATCTAACTATAGACCCATTTCACTTCTGTCGACATTGTGCAAGTTGATAGAAAGACTGGTAAATGAGCGACTTTTGAGCTTCCTCCAGGGTCAGAAAATACTTCACCATGGTCAGTTCGGTTTCCTATCGGGCATGAACACCTCTGATGCTATGCTAGGGGGTAAACAAAAGAGAAGCAATAGCTGCAGCTTTCTGTGACTTGTCCAAAGCATTCGATTGTGTGAGTCACAGAATACTGCTGCGAAAGCTCTCAGCCTATGGCGTTAGGGGTGCGGCACTCAGGTGCTTTGACTGTTATCTTTCGGATTGCTTTCAGGCTGTGCATCTGAATGGTGTGTCATCTGGCGGACGGCTGGTGAATTGTGGTGTACCGCAGGGTTCGGTCCTTGGTCCCTTATTGTTCCTGATATATATAAATGACCTCATTAAAATTAACATCAAGGGATATTTCACTCTGTTTGCCGATGACACGACCGTTCTGTGGTGCAACGGGGATCCTGAGCGGCTCGCCTGTGATGTCACGTCTGACCTTCTAAAGATAAAGCGGTGGTGAGATTCCAATCAACTTTGCCTTAATATGTCAAAGACCCATATCGTTGGTTTTAATTGCAGTGCCGATGGCCTGGTTTTTGGCGACAATTCATTGGACATTGTGGAGAACTCTAAATTTCTTGGCTTAATAATTGATGATAAATTATAAATTTCGTCATGATAATATAAAATTAAATAATAAACTTTCATCTGGTTGCTACGCTGTTGGGGTAACTTTTTGGGAATTGGGAGGAGTTATTGCTAAGAATGTTTAGTTTGCCGTGGTGGAATCACATCCAAGATATGCACTTCCATTTTGGGGCGCATGTTCGGATTACCTCTTCCAATCAGTTTTTGTTCTGCAAAAGCGAGCTGTCAGAAATCTCAGTAATGCCCATTCCAGAACACATTGTCGTCTTCTTTTTATAGAACATATGATATTCACTTTGCATTCGTTGTTTATTTTACAAACAGCTTGTCTAATTCGCAGAAACAGAGGTAGGTTTCCTAGCAATCAGCGGGCTTTATATTACTAGACAGGTACATGATATCCCTCTTCCCATTCCCCATAGTGGTTCTGTCAGGGATTCATTCACTTACAACGGTGTAAAAATATATAACCACATTAATTTGGAACTTAGAAATGTTCAGAGTGTTGTGCGTTTTCGAAGTGTGTCATATTTAATAAAAAAGCATTTTATTCAATTGACGAGTTTTTTGATATGCAAACCCAAGTGTGAGCCCTTATAATAATTATTACTATACTACCTGTTAATTTGCGATTGTGATTTATTGTATCAAGCGATTATTGTTATTATTTTTATTGTTTTGTTTATATACATTCATATTGTGTGTTTTCAAATTAGAATTTTATGTAGACTTCCCTGAATGTTTGGGATTCACATTTCTTATTGTTATGCTTTGTCAATAAGAATGTATACATGTATTGATTCTTGGACAATAAAGCACTTTCATCATCATCACCATCAAACAAGATTTAGCTAAAAGAGGATATTATATTATCTTGCTGGAGTAGGTGTGAGTGAGTAGACAGTTTATATAAAGAGCAGCTTTAGACATGCTATAACCTCGAACGGTGGTGTTGTGTAATTATGATTGACCGTCGATGAGAAACATGTAGATATTAGCAATTATTGGGACAGATTCACTGATTTTTGGTACACATCATACTACACAAATTTTCAGAGTGGAAACTATGCCTATTAAGTTTAATACAACCTGCCAAATCTAAACTGAATGCGTTTGGGTCACCGTCATTGGATGTATGTAAGTACATTTGGTGATAATGGAAATATTATTAAATTGCTTAGTGGCTGCTGTGCATGGTTTTGGTTTTTATGCGGAATAATCCTGTTAGTAAGCCAAGGGTATACTTAAATGTGATCAAAATCATCACGCATATGCTGTTGATGTTGCTATTTCAGTGCGGTCTAGTGGTTTAGTTAAAAACCCAAATTGGGATATGCTAAGCAACTACTATCATTCAATTGGAATATTATTTTTATCCATACATGGAGCAAATCTATTTTTGATCAATCAAAATAGCCCTTATGTTCATGTCCTCAAAATCAATGGTGGATATTTTTATAACACAAACATACTAGTAATTATTCCTATTTATTTTGAGTTCAATTACAAAACATGCTGAGAGAAAAGGCTGTGAATTTTTTTAAAACTCAGTTATAGAACGCCACTGTAATTGCATTTATACAAAAACTCACTTTCATGTCTGCGCTCCCGGTTTTTCCGATTTGTTTTGTCTCTGCTGCAGAAAGTTGGTCTACCTTTTCCGCAGGATTTTCATTTTGAGACGAGTTCAATGTGACGTGACGGTTAGAAATAAGTTTTTCATTGACGGAGGAGATTGTTTGTTTAAATCTTAATTATTACTTTATCGAAATATAGATTTATTTATTTTATTTATAAGGGGATCAATAGTGATACAAACAGGTCATATAATTAATCCACTGCGGTATCCATGAGCTTAAATATAAAGTTAGCATCCACACACTTGCTTAAATATATAGTTAAAGATGAAAGGAAAACGGCGAATAGCTTAAATAACAGTAAAAATTTGATTGATACCTAAAGCATAAATGTCATGACGTGAAGCAAGGTCTTTTAAAACAATTGTTCATGATCAAATAAATCTACATTGCCAGATATTAAAGTTATCTGTAGAAAGATCAAACGTCGCTGTTGTTAATATGTTTCAAATCAAATATGCTTTATTGTCAGAAGATTTTCTCTCATTGACAAAGCTGTTTAAAAAGAAAACTTAGCACTAATTCATATATGTAACATGTAACTGTAATTTTTAAATTCTGACATACAAAAAAAAGATTAAAATGGTAAAAGTTAATATATAAAATAAATATAACAAAATACAATTAGAAGTCAAAGCATTACAGGTAATTCAAACTAACAACCCTTATAGCATAACATCCTATGAAGAGCTTATAATGCAAGAATATGATACTCAAGAGGTCATTGATATAGAGCAATTAATAGAGCTTTATTATCAGAAGAAATAATTTCTCATTGACAAAGCAGTACATGACATGAATACATTTAAATATAACAAAATACAATTACAATTAATTCACAGTATGTCCACAGTTAAAATACATTAATCTAAATCACATAAAAAACAAAATTAGTGGTAAATAATAAACCTACACTTATAAAATAAAACATCCATGCATGGACTACTCCAAATTACCCGTCATAAACTCGTCGACTGAATAATAGGCCTTCTCGACCAAAAGTCTTTTAACATCTCTTCCAAATGTCATTAAGTTTGAGACATTCCGAAGTCTCTGTGGAAGTTTATTGAATATTTTTTTGCTCTTATAAAACAGTGAATTCTGGATAAGATCAGAAGAAGGAATGGGCAAGCCAATAGTGCGCGCGCTTCTTGTATTATGGCAAGAAGACCTGTCAATATCCGCTGCATGTTTCTTATACATCAGACACACAGTCTCCAATATAAAAATACTGGGTAGGGTGAGAATTCCCTGGGCAAGAAACAGAGGCCTACAAGAATCTCTGGATGCAGCCCGACAAAGATATCTTAGGGCTCTCTTTTGCAAAATAAACAGAGAGTTAAAAAGATATTGAGAATAAGATCCCCAAAAGCATATCCCGTATCGAAGATGACTTTCAATAAGCGCGAAATAAGCATTTCTAGCTACCTCTGTATTCAACTCGCTAGATATTATTCTTATTGCATAGCACCCAGACGCAAGTCTCGCAGAAATGTTGGAAACATGCGTAGCAAACTTCAGGGATCCATCTATATATATATCCCCAGAAAACTCACAACATCCGCACAACCTACACTCATGTTATCAATTGAAACATCAACATCATCACACTTAAAGCTGACAACGTTGATTTTTGAAGCATTAAAAACCAGAAGGTTGGAATCACACCACCTTCCAGTTCTTGCCAGATCACTATTAATAATTTCCCCCAGTAACTTGATATCCCGGTGGTGCCAGAGGATAGTCGTGTTATCCGCGAAAATCGTAAAAAAGCCATCAATGTCAATAGAGGGGAGATCGTTGATATATATCAGGAACAACAGCGGCCCCAAAACCGATCCCTGAGGGACACCGGCCGTCGTCACCATAGGCGCCGACACCCGATCCCTCAACACCACTGTCTGAGAGCGATCCGACAAGTAGGACCTGAACCAATCCAAGGCAACGCCCCTGAAACCATAAACTTCAAGCTTCTGCAAAATCGAACGCTTTTGACAAATCACAGAACACTGCCGCAGCCGCTTCACCCTCGTTCAGCTGGAGATATAATTTTTCCAAAAAGGAAAAAATGGCATCATCAGTACTCCTAGAGTGCCGAAATCCAAACTGCTCCGGCCTCAGAATGGAATGCTTCTGCAAAAACGCCAAGGCCCTTCTTTTCACTAGCTTCTCCACAATCTTCGAAAGTGTCGGGAGTAGGGATATGGGTCTGTAACTCGAAGGGTCTCCATGATCCCTACCCTTAAAAAGAGGCAAAACCTGAGCCCTCTTAAGGCAAGATGGAAATGTTCCTTTACAAAACGAGTCATTTATAGAAGCTGCCATAGCCACAAGAGCTTCATCCGGAAGAGCAAGGAAAATTCGCAGTGATAGCTCGTCCCAACCTGATGCATTTCTATTTTTTATTTCCCCAAATATTTCTTTTAGTTCAAAAATGTCAGTCGGAGTCAAATAAAACGAGTCACAGACCGAAACTTTTCCCAGATAATGCAGTGGACTTCCCGGATTATTTATATTTTTTGAAAGTGAGGAAGCGATTGAGCAGTAAAAGGAATTCAATCGGTCCACAGAGATATCATTGGAGGCCTGCAAAGGACTGCACCCCGCACGCAGGTCATTTACGATCCTCCATGCTTCCCTTGGTCTGCTACCTGCAGTATCAAGTCTCTCACCATAGTAGAGAACTTTAGCAGCTCTAATAGTTCTTCTATATACCCTACGATAATTATTGTAGTATGATACAAAAAAAACACTATCAATAGCATATTTACGGATAAAGTGCAAAGCACGCATGTTCCTAGCAGAGATCCTCAATCCCAGTGTAAACCATTTTTTTTTATTTTTACGTGTACGAAGTTTCAAAGGAAATGCTCTATCAAAAATCCGATAAAGTGTACCGTGCAACCCCTCAAGTGGATCATCATAGCTCAAGACACCATTCCAGTCCACCCCGCCCACAATCTCGAGAACTTATCATAACCATCCCTGTTATAAATCCTACACCTAGTCCTTCCCGGAGTGGCTCCAAGACTTTCCAATTCAAATTTACACAATACAGCCTTATGGTCAGATAAACCAGCTGATATGACGTCACATTTTACCTTATCAGAAACAAAATTTGAACACACATAGTCAAGACAAGTGGACGACGTAGCTGTTATGCGCGTATCTGTGTCTACATGCATTTTTAAATTAAACGAATTCAACAAGTTTTTCAACTGCTGAACTTCACACTTATGAGCATCGGCAAAGTTGATATTCAAATCCCCTCCAAGAATAACGGATGCAAGCGGAGGAAGTCTGGACAGCAATAGCTCAAGTCTGTCAATAAATGCCGGAATATCACCATTGGGAGGTCTGTATAAACAAAGTATAAAGAGATTGGATAGAGCCACATGAATAAGTGAAAATTCAAATTCCCTTCCCACAGTTAAATTGTTATGCCCAGCAATATTCCCGCACTTACATCTGGCAAAAAGACTCTCACTGACAAGTATTGCAGTTCCGCCGTGCATAAATGTGCTTCTACAAAATAAGGACCCCACACAATAATTGGGCAATGATAGAGGTTCACCCTTTTTGAGCCAGTGCTCAGTAAGCAGAATGACATCAGGATAGTAGACCTGTTCCAGAATTAATTCAAATTCATTACATTTGCCTCTAATGGACTGAATGTTTAAAAGAAGTAGTGAAAGATTAAGAGTAACGCTGCGCTCATTCACACTAAAAAAGAACTATGACTGGGATGGCGCGGGAGGGTACTTCCCTCAATAACGGTCGATTGACCCATCCTGATATCCTCCGCCCCCGCACTAACCTGATATTTGTTCGGTGATTCGTACTCTACACTCTGATCATCCCGAACAGAAGATACATCACTGTTATCAATAGACGCATTATTTACCCCACCAAGACCCCTAGAGCTATGGAATATCTGATCTCGCAAATATCTAGAGAGTAGAATTTTGCTGCCGTAGGAAGGTGCACCAATCCATGATCTTTCCCCCTCATGCATGAAGTTATCCATGGAAATAAATAGAGTTTCCCGGAGACTATAGTGAACATATCTCTGAATGCAAGAATTAACCCTGTAAATAAACTGATTAAGTACCCTTCTCTGTGATGCATAAGGAGATCCGATCAGAATTAGGTTAGTTCCATTAGACAGCCATCTAAGTTTTTTGAAACTATCCTGGTCAACTTCAATTCCCCTTCTCGCGTTTTCACAACCAACAAACACAAGAATATAATCTGGCCTTGTCAAGTTTACAGCATATCGCAACGCCATGTCAATAGCCTCAGAAAATAATAACCCAGACTCATACTGACAATTTAAGTCATAACTCGATTGAGTAGCACGCTTTATAAGATTTGCGCACCCTTTAACACTCAGATCATCCCCCATAATACAAATAACTGGCTTTTTAATATACTCTTTGTCTTTATCTTTATGTCTTTTTTCTTTAGAGATATTAGAAGTCTGGGTGGCCTCCGGATGATTATCGGCTTCCATCATTTTATTTCTGGTAGACACTCCGGCAGGTAGATTTGGAGAATTCTTCTTCAAGGATTCCTTAACCTTGGATATCTCTTCACAGTACATATTATTTCCCTTCTCAAGTATGCGAATAGAGTCAATCATCTCTCTGTTTATACCCGTCATCTGCTTTAAATCCCCTTCAACTGTACCCATTTTTTGACGACATTGGTCAAGCTCCGCAACAACCTGTTCCTTACTCTCGCTAATTAAATTTATTTCTTCTTTCAACCGGATAATCGTCTCCTGCAAAACGTCATCCTTAAAGTCCTCAGTTAATCTTCTTTGCTTGGAAATAAAGTGATCCCTTTGCTTTATTTTTAAGCTGATCTTATTATTCTCCTCCTCGAGGCTCTGAATTCTTTGCCTATAGTTCTTTTCAGCTAGTAAGGCTTACTGGTTTAATTTAGACTTTAAATCAGCAATAGTTTTTGATATTCTCGCATTTTCAGCCTCGCTATCGTTCACAGATGCATCAACGATGTTCATTAACTTTTTAATTTTTGAGATATCCCCAACATAATGTTTGCAGTCCAAGCAATAAAATAAGATACTTCGTTGATTCTTAAAAACAGCATGTGCCTCCGTGGTACTTAAATTAGCACATGTCTTGCAGATTACCAGGTTGCACCCATCACAGCTTGCACCAAAGATCTCATCCTCCTTCGGCCTAGCTTTAAAGTTAGTTAAGTTTTAATTTTTTTATATGATTCAGCCAAATTTTCATATTTGATATTTTGTAGTTTTCAACGTACTGATCAAATGTTTTCATAGGTCAGATAAAAAACTCTATTGAATATAGGAATTTTTGATATATGTTTTCTTCTTCTTCGAGTGCCCTATCAGTTAGCTGACGTTGGTAACCACTTGGGAAAACGAATCTCTGTCTTCGGTCAGTCTGAAGAGTTCTCCTGCAGCTCGGAGACCAGTCCAGTCGCGGATGTTACGCAGCCAGGACATCTGCTATCTTGCGCCTTCCATTATAATTCTGAGAAGGGAGTATTTTTCGCCACGCATCAAGGTGTCCCAGATACGCCAGCTTCCTACGTGTTACTACTATGATGAGCTCACGATCTGTCCGCGCTCTTCTTAAAACCTCGTCGTTGGTCGTTCTTGCAGTTCAGGGAATTTTTTGAATCCGTCGCAGTATCCATAGCTCAAATGCTTCCAAGCGGTTCAACGTATTGATCTTTAGTGTCCAGGATTCAACTCCGTACAGAAGAATAGGCCAAACATAGCATTTAATCATTCGTTGTCGGTGAGTCATATTTAAGCCACTATTACAAAATAGTGGCTTCATCGCACAGAATGTAAGGCGTGCTATCTCATTCGGACTTTTAATTTCTATGTCAGGATCTAGGTTGTCTGTTATAAGAGAGCCTAGGTATTTGAATTTTCTTGCTCTCTCTATCTGTTCTCCATTCAGCTCCAGTTGGGCGTTTGCATTTTGGGTACGATTGATTACCATGAATTTGGTTTTCGTTGCATTTACGTTTAGTGCCATTTCCCTGCTGGCGTTCGTCACGCTGTTTAAAAGTTGTTGGAGCTCCTCTATACTTTGCGCCATAATAACCGTATCATCTGCATATCTAAAGTTGTTTATAGGAAGTCCATTATGCCACTCTCCAATACTTTCTTGAAAATAATATCCGAATACAAATTGAATAAGAGAGGAGACAATATGCAGCCCTGGCGTACACCCCGACATATTTCTACATTGTTGCTCGATTTCCAGTTGACTCGTATATTTGCCGTTTGGTTCCACTACAGGTTCCTTATGATTTGGAGATCCCTCTGATCAATTCCCGCTCTCTGCAGTGCTTCAATGAGTTTTACATGTTGAACACGATCGAACACCTTTTCGTAGTCAACAAAACAGGCAAACACGTCTTTGCGTTGATCTCTGCCCTTCTGTAGTAGTACAATGACAGAGAACAAGGCCTCTCTGGTCCCAAAGCCATGTCTTAAACCAAACTGCGTTCCATCAAAATCGAGTTCGCATCTCGTTCTTATTCTCGCATGTATCACTCTGAGGACGGTCTTCAACAACAGGTGACTCATGATGCTAATTAATCTGTATTCCTCACATATTTTTGAGACTTTAGCCAATCGCCGGGACTTCCACTAGTGTATATTTTGTTAAAAAGTTCCACAATGTGTTCAATGTTATCATCATTGATTAGTTTTATTAACTCGATAGGTACGTTGTCTGGGCTGACTGCTTTATTGTTCTTCCCAAGATTAATAGCGTATGTGACCTCTGTTTTCGATATAAGTGGGCCTATGTCGTGAGATTGATATGCTGTAGGTTCGTTAGATCTTTCGTCCTCAAACAGCTTTGTCACGTAATCTTCCAGCCTGCTTTTGTTCTTCCTCAATTATTGGTCTATTGTTCGCATTTACTAAGACTGTAGGTGGTTTCCTTTTAAATATTCCTGCTACTTCCTTCAGTTGGTAAAGCATGTTAAAAGAGTCATGCTGTAGGTTCAGGCCCTCCATTTCTTCACACATATCCCTCATCCATTTTTCTTTGCAATGTCTGATCTTCCTTTTTATGTTCTGGTGTAAGGCGTCATACCGGGTCTTATCATTTTAAATTTTTCTTCTTTCCTCCATCAAGGCAAGAATTTCGTCTGTCATCCAGAGCTTCCTTTTGATATTATGTGACGGTTTTAAGGTATTTTCGCTTATGTTATTCAGAACGTTCAGTAGAATCTTCCAACACCCATTTACGTCGACGTCCGGACTGTTAGTAAGGTTGCCCAATGCTACGTTTAGTTCAGCCGAGATTGATGCTTTAATATCGATATTTTGTAATTTGGATACATCAAGGGTAGTCGGCTTCACAGTTTTCTTGGGAGATTTAAGGCGTACTGCTAGATTGGCTACCAGTGGATTATGATCCGAACCTATGTCCGCACCGGGGTAGGTTGTTGTTCTTTTCACGCAGTTTCTAAATCTACTATTTATCAAAATATAGTCTATTTGTTTTCGCACGAGGTTATCTGTCGTATCAGCAGGCGAAGTGCAGGTGTGCATACCACAAGTGAGTTAGTCTGACAGAATTCGTAAAATCTGTCTCCGCGTTCATTTGCCTCGTCTAAGCCCACCAAATTACTCTCTTCTGCCTTCGCCGATCTTAGCTTAAAATCACCCAGCACCAGCCCGGATATATGTTTTATTTTATTTATTTTTTTTTGCTCAGTTTGACACATAACTTGCTAGTAGAATTTAGATTGGGAACTGGCTTTTTTTAAAAAAAAACTGAATTGATTATTTTTATCTTTTATTAAGGCTCTTTTCGATCTCTTGTTAACTTTATCAAGAAGATAATTGCCATAGAAACAATAATTATTCGAACAATGGTATCCATGATATTTATGATTTTGGTGGAGTTACCTATAGATCGACCCAAACCAACGCAATGCTATATTACGCTTAAAATAACAGCTAGATTTTGACAATTTTCTTATAGATTCAATAAAATAAATCATAAAAAAAGTTTTTTAATTTGATGTCAATAGGGATCAAGTCTAACAATGAAATGTTAAAAAATCTGGTTAAAAGAAATTTTCGGGATTTGGTAGGAAAAATAAATTATCGAAAGTTTTGTATCCCTGTTTACATGGAATATTTCGGGTATAATGCCATTATTCGTACATACAAATTTCAGAAAATTCTGAAAAAAATTTTTTTTCGTTGTGTCAAAGTTAAAATAGTCTGAACCTGAAGGAGGAGAGAGAGTTATTTTTTATTTTTTTTTTATGGCCGTGGCACACACACTAAAGGGAGATCCTATGGCGCTCGACGAGTGGTGTGTGTGCGAAGATGTTGATTGACACGGTTCTTGAATAGTTGGTTGTAATTAGGGGGAAACAGATGTCCTGGGAGTGAGTTCCACAGAGATGCAGTGCGCCAGACAAAGAAGTTCTTGTGATGCGATATTCTAGGTGTTTCCAGTTGTAAGCCGAACTGGTGCGTTCTTGCCGTCTGTCGTGGCTGTCTGACAGGCGTTGCCAGGGGCGAGATGAGGCGGGCCAAATCCCGGGAACATCGGCCGTGAGAGTATCTGTAAGACAGGGACATCTCGACCACATGTCTGCTGTGTTCCAGACTATCCAGATTTCGGTCAACTCCGGATCGCCGACGAGACGCACAGCTTTCCTCTCAATGGAATCCAGCAGCTTCAGGGTGTGCTTTGGTGCGGCACCCCAGATGTGTGTGCAATATTCTAAACACGGTGTTATTTGAGCTTTGTAGAGCAAGAGCAACTGCTGCGGTGTATACAGTTTTTTGTTGCGAAATAGCACACCAAGCTTCTGTGAAGACGATTTTGCGATGTTAGCAACGTGGTCATGCCAGGACATATTGCTGTTGACCGAGACACCCAGTAGGCCGGTTGACGAGGCTAAAGGAATGGTCGATCCTGCCATAATGATGTCATGGCCCGCCGTATTGGCTCTCTTGGTAAACGTGGCTGCTTGGGCCTTTGCCCATTTGCTGCATTGAACTGGACCAAATTTCTGTCGCCCCAAGTTTGGACTTACTTTCTCCAGGTCTTGATTAATTGCTGTAATCTGCTTCTGTCTGCGGTGATAAGATGGGTTCTTAAGGAAACTGGCAAGCCAGCTGCAGAGAGAAGCTGGCAGTCCGAAGGACGGCAGTTTGTTGAGCAATCCGTCATGCCAAACTCTGTCGAATGCCCTCGAAATATCCAACTCAATCGCTCGAGACCCTCCGTAGTTCTCAATTGCCCTACTTCATATACGAGTGACATGGGCCAAGATATCTCCTGTCGATCTCTCTTTGCGAAAGCCGTATTGATTATCGCTGATTATTCTATTGTTTTGGAGGTACTTGAGTAGCTGTTGATTGACTACACGTTCCATGTCTTTGGAGATTATTGGAAGCAAGGCAATTGGACGATAGCTTTTTTTGGAACAGGTTGCACCCTAGCGACCTTCCAAGAAGATGGGTAAACCCCTTTTCGGTAAGACAGAGAAAAAAGTCTGGAAAAAACGGGTGTTAGATCGTTGGTCCAATTCTTAAACACGATGGTATATATTCCGTCCGGTTCTGATGCCTTTTGCGTATCTACTTATTTAAGGATTTTACGAATATCACGGTGATGAAACTTGACTTCTGCAATGGTTGTGTTGATGTTCGATATGGTAGGGTGAGCCTTGTCTTGGGGGAAGTCTAAGATAGATTGCGATGAAACCATTTTGGCGAGCATGTTTGCTTTTTCCTTGGTTGTAGTCGCTGTGATGCCACGTTTGTCCGTCAAAGGTGGGAGAGACGCTTTTGCAAACTTATTACTTGCTGCCCTTGCTACCGATCAGAGATTCCTGGAATCACTGGGGCATAGCAAAAGTTTATTCCTGATCCTTTGATTGTTTGTCCTTAGTTTCGTCGATCACACGTTTGCATTCGTTGTTCGCTTCGACAAAATAATTGCGATTTTCGGCGGTCTGATTTTGCTGCCAGTACTTGTAGGCTTGTGGTTTTCGACCTACAGCTCTTTCGCATCTTCTGTCGAACCAGGACTTCCCTTTTGACGGTAACTTGCTTCAGCTACTCTACCTTCGTTGTCGGTCTTGTTGTGATGTTTGAGCCAGTATTGGCGTTGTGGGCATTGAAATCTCCCAGAACAATTATTTCTGAATTGGGGTGATCGACCTGTATTGAGGCAAAAGTGGTAGCTACCTACTTAAAGCAATTTGTCTGATAAACGAGTGACTCTTATGTACCTAAAGCCATAGGTTTTCATGATATTATGATTTGAATGCAAACAATTTTGATCAAGAAAGAAAATATCTTCTCGAAGCATTTCTTTTAAAGTGCCATAAATGACATTTTAGGAAATGACATACTGTAAAGTTTTCACAACCAGAATTCGGTGCACATCACACAGGTTTATAAGGTGAAATTCTCTAAGAAACCGATTTTTTCGTTAACATAATTACAGTTAAAATCATTGCTCTTTGGCCATGATATACAATATCAAAAAAAGAAACTTGCGTTTAACTCTCATATACAGTAGAATCCTGTGCTATGCTAGACCTCTCCGTAAGCCATGTATCGCTTCACTACTACTTTTCACTAAAACACTATCAACTATGCCCATATATTTATTTGACTGGTGCTCATTTTCTTTTTGCTTTTTGGACATCTTTAATCACCCTTAATTATTCCAATTTTCTTCAGTATAATAATATGCACTGATAAGGAACATGATTCTACTCGTTTCTACGAGGGAAACGGGTCTGTCTAATAATTATTATGCAAAATGCACTGAATCTTTTTATAAGATTATACTCGCCTCTTGTTTTGGAATTGTTATAATATTCCATTGGAAAACAATGATTCTTGATTATTTTTAAAACATGTATGAACAGACTATTTCAGTTTATTATTTTCTGGAAACCTACACCATAGCCTAAAGAAAACTATAGCTGCGACACTTAAGCGCGGCACCTTTGAGAAGCGAGGACCAACTTTATCACTATGTAGTGGGGAGGAAATAAATAAATCTAACTTGACGTCAACCCCCCGGCAATCATTAGTGAAGTGAGCCGTACTAAAATTTTTTGGGACGTTATATACTAAAATTGTTACTCTACCCTATTATTTTATTTAAACTTTCATCACAAAATATATGATTTATAAAATACTGTTTATTTCGAGTAGAGAATAACCATTTTTTTGATCCAAAAAGCTGCATAAAGAGAGCCGGATATTTATTTAAACACTACACCTGAAAGAAATAGTTAAAAATGTCTTTTGAAGTGAAATTAAGAATTGTGAATTGTAAGAATGTACTTGTAGTAAGTACAGCATTCTTGAATGCTGAATATAACTATAATAGAATATAAGCTCCAAGTTAATCTTTAAATATCAACAAGATCTATACACAACAAAAGTTTTTTATATGAGATTTTATTTTGCACAAGTAGTTACGGTTTTAGACGAACTTGTGAAGATCTGCAATAAAAAATTTGAAAATTTTGATTTATCTAGTTGTTCTCTTCTAAGCTAAAAAAAGATCTTATATAAGTACATAATTTTGTTTTATATAGATTCTTAGCAACCTGCAAAATTTAATAAACGTATTATGTACGATTTTGCATATTTTTTCGTAACAGCTTTTTCATTTTATTCGCTAGATAAAAATATTGTCAAGATGGTGAAATGAAAGTAAATTTTTGATCTGGCTATAGTTCACGAACTAGTTTATGCATGAAGTGCACAATTACGCTAAATCGGAGCAACCTGTACCGTGTGTTCAATTTATCTTGATAACATTTTGATTCGCTGTAACTTTTTGTTTTTAAAGATATCAAGTTAAACAAAAAAGCAAAATGTAGGGTTGGTAGCCAATTTTTTTTCTACGTTACATATAAAATAAAACACTAACGATTTTCTGACATATCAGCCTACTATATATTTTTTAAATGGAACACCCTGTATATTACTACATTTTTGGAATCTCTAGAGAAGTCTAAACACCTTTCGTGTATAATATTTTATACCTATATTTCTTTAGGTGTTTACGAAATATTGACAGTTGAAAGTCGTGCATTTTGACATTTTGATAGGCTTTGAAATCTAAACCGCATGAGAGCAAAGAAAACGGTTTGCATATTCCTGTCTTAGGTTTTCATGAGCTATCAAATGACAGTAACTTTGAATTTAACCCGCGAATAAAATTGACCGGAACTTTTAAACCTCCGGTTAAATTGAAAGCCACTGTCATTCGATAGCTTATGAAAACCTAAGATAGAGATGTGCAAACCGCTTTCTTTGATCTCGTGCGGTTTAGAGCCTGTCAAAATGCCCGACTTTCAACTGTCAATATTTCGTAAACAGCTAAAGATAGGTATAGGATATTATACACGACATGTGTTTTGATTTCACTAGAGAGTCCAAAAATGTAGTAATATACAGGGTGTTCTATTTAAAAAATATATAAAGTAGGCTTTTATGTCAGGAAATTATTGGTGTTTGTTTTATATGTAATCTAGAAAAATCTTGGCTACCAACCCTACATTTTTCTTTTTTGTTTACCTTGGTATCTTTAAAACCAAAAAACGTACAGCGAATCAAAATGATATCAAGGTGCTGATCAAATCTGAAATAATGGATATATGTGGATAACGATCGACTTTTGCGAAAAACAACCAGCAAAAACAATGTTTTTGAGACTTACGCCTTTATGGTAGAATACGAACTGTTTATTGTCAAACGAAATGTTTTGCACTTTCTTATCTTCCACATAACCACAACCTGGAAAATACTCCCCACCAAACCGAAAATTTCGTATATCTAGATAATTACTAAATAACTAAGATAAGAAGATGCAAATCGTTTCGCGCTAAGTTAAACAGATCAAATTCTTTAAATGGAAAGGAGGCTATTCGACATGCTACATGAAATTTATCTAGAATTTTTAGAAGAATTCGAAAATCGGAAAATATGTCCCGCTCTTTTGAGACCTTTTATATTGAAATATAATTCAATTATATTGTCAAACTAAAATCAACATGGCTAAATGATGAAATGGTTGTCAGACTAATAAAAAAATTTAAAACAAGTTATTTCTATAAAATGTGTATACATATGAAGGGTACAGGGGAAAAATGATCTAAGCGCCATTTCCATAGGAAACTTTTTTATTATTGACTTCACAGAAAATATCATTCTTGATAAAAGTTGGTGTTTGAAAAAAAACTAATTTTGACAATGCTAAATTAAAGATAAGTTATACAGGGTACTCAATATATACAAAAATTATGGTTAAAAAATCAAAAACTTTGGAATATCGGAAAACCTTCTACAGAAAAATAAAGCTCGTATTAAGATAAAAATATAAGTCAAATACCATTTTTTCCAAAAGTGCACCGCACCGTTGCGGAGAAAATCCATTTCAATTACTGAAAAAACCCGCTTTTTCTTAATATTGTCCTTATTTTTTTCAGCAAAAAATGGTATTTGACTTTTATTTTTACCTTAATAGGAGCTTTATTTTACCTGTAGAAGCTTTTCCGATATTCCAAAGTTTTTGTTTTTTTAACCACCATTTTTGTATTTTTCAAGTACCCTGTAATACTTAGTCTTAATTTAACATTGTCAAAATTAATTTTTTTCCAAGTACCAACTTTTATCATGAATAAAATTTTCTGCGAAATCAATAATAGAAGTTTCCTATGGAAATGGCGCTTAGATCGTTTTTCCCCTGTACCCTTCGTATATATTTAATGAATGTTTCCATATTATTAATTTTCGATTAATTTTGGGCACTTTAAATTTTGTAATTTGATACGTTTTAGTCCGTTTTGGTGCTTTTAGTTAGTTTGGGTTAGTTCAATCAGCTTTCGTTTAGTTTTAATTTATTTTAGTCATTTGAACCCGG
Source organism: Pissodes strobi (assembly GCA_016904865.1). NCBI lineage: Eukaryota > Metazoa > Arthropoda > Insecta > Coleoptera > Curculionidae > Pissodes > Pissodes strobi. The sequence goes on from JAEQML010057090.1 coordinate 18,137, forward strand.
TTCCGATACATTATAACCAATTTTAATATTTTTGGTTAGTTTTGGTTAGCCGCCAAAACTGGGTCGTTCAATCAACTATCGATTACTTTCGGTTCCGATACGTTATTACCAATTTTAGTGTTTAGGATAGTCGCCAAAATTGAATTGATTTGGGTTAGTTTTAACTTACTTAATATTATTTTTAAGCTATTCCGATACGTTTTAGCCCGTTTTGGTACTTTTAGTTACTTTTGGTTTGCTTTGGTTAGTCTTTCAATCAAATGTTGGTTACTTTCAGCTTATTTTAGTTATTGAATTAATTCAAGTTAGTCGTCAAAATTCGCTTAATTTTGGTTAGTTTCAACTTATTTTAATATTTTTAATCTGTTACGATACGTTTTAGCCCTTTTTGATGCTATTGGTTAGTTTTGGTTAGTCGTTCAATCGACTTTAGGTTAATTTCAGTTAGTTTTAATTTAGTTTAGTAATTTGAATCGGTTCGGATACGTTATAACCAATTTAAATGTTTTTAATTAATTTAGGTTAGTCGCCAAAATTCAGTTAATTTGGGTTAGTTTCAACTTAATTTAATAATTTTAATCTGTTACGATATGTTTTAGCCCTTTTGGTGCTTTTGGTTACTTTTGGTTAGTCGTCCAATCGACTTTCGGTTAATTTCAGTTAGTTTTAATTTATTTAAATCATATGAACCGGTTCCGATACATTATAACCAATTTTAAAGTTTTTGATTACTTTCGGTTAGTCGCCAAAAATTCGGCTAATTTGGGTTAGTTTTAATTTACTTTCGTTCAATCAACTTTCGGATAATATCAGTTAATTTTAATTTATTTTAGTCATTGGAACCGGTTCCGATACGTTATAACCAATTTTAATGTCTTTGGTTACTTGCCAATATTCGGTTAATTTGGGTTAGTTTTAATTTACTTTAACATTTTTAATCTGTTCCGATACGTTTTAGTCCGTTTTTGTGCTATTAGTTACTTTTGTTTTGTCATTCAATCAACTTTCGGTTACTTTCAGTTAGTTCCAAATTTATTTTAGTCATTTGAATCGGTTCCTATACGTTATAAGCAAAATTAATATTTTTGGTTAGTCGCTTAAATTCCTTTCGTTTTGGTTAGTTTTAACTTACTTTAATTTTTGTAACCTATTACGATAGGTACGTTTTAGCCTGTTTTGGAGCTTATGGTCACTTTTGGCTAGCTTTGGTTAGTCGTTCAATTAACTTTCGGTTGGTTTCAGTTAGTTCCAATTTATTTTAGCCATTTGAACCGATTCCGATACCTTATGATCACTATGATCAAATTTAAGTTTAAATAAACAAACTAACTAGCTGCACATTCCCATTTTAACACATAAACATTAACTTATTTATATAACATACAAACAAAACAATATATACGCATAACGTCTATTTACCCAAACAACGAATCTTTTTCTATTTTAATTCCTATGAAAATTTATTGCACTCCGGCCCAGGTAAGCGCGTATGATTGGCATCGAGTTCCAACTGCGTGGTGTTCTCCCTTCACTGAGCTTCACGGAGAAAATTTGATTCCGTACCCCACTAAACGAGCCGAGTGTCGCGGCTATAGTTTTCTTTAGGCTATGCCTACACCACAGCTTAGTACAATCAGCTAGGACACTCCGCTCGTGAGAACGGTTTGCGCCGATCCTTGCGCATGGCGCCATTATGGGGAAGATCATGGCACTAGCGTCGGTAGCGGCTATTTGTTCCTTAGATTTTGAATTAATTGAACATAGGCGTAGTTAAAAGTGTTGATACCGATTTCGTGTTTTTATAACTAGCGATATCATGAGTTTGTCAAAGATGGGACACGTTTGTGCCGCTAAAGGATGTATTAATAAAAAATATAATTGTGATAGGAGCTTCTTTCGGTTTCCTACTGATAAAAAGAGGTAAGTATCTAATTATAACTACGATATATGTAATATTTTCACGGCTTAGTACAAAGCTGTGATATTTTGTTGGGTCCACATTTCAACTTGAATATTCTTATTGTATATTATGGGCATGTCTGTGCAAAGCAATGAATGTTTTGTCATATCATGCCATCATTCTTTATGTCATCAACTTACTTCGTAATTATATACTGGTAATAGTTATTTGTATGTTTAAAGCGCAAAGTAACGGATTACCGCCTGACAAAGAATGTTACTGTAATCTGTAATCTTTCGAAAACGGCAATATTATTTTGCGCTCGAAAAACACACTGAACTATTTCTACAGCCCCATTTTTATAAATTAAATGCACATATTTCTCTATACTTATTCTGAAATTTGCAAATGACTGTCAGTTTTGACATATTGTATTCGGGCTTCGGGCATATTTAGAACAGGAATGCCAGCAACAAACTGTAACAAACGCACAACTGTCATTTATTTATCTTCGGTTTCCATAACCATTCATAGCACACTCGACGGAAAAAGTGAGAATTTTCTCAAAATATTTGCAGTAATAGTATATTGTGCAACAAGTGTTGAAGTGCAATTTATGTCACTCGCCTACGGCTCATGCCATCAAACTTCACACTCGTGTGAAAAGTGATTTTTCACACGCGTTACATACTGTACTTTTTTCTACGAATGCAAATAATATTACTATTATATAATATTTATCAGATATATACCTAGTTTACAAAGACCATACAAACACTTCTACAGCAATTTGTGTAACTAGTTAATGAGTAGCTATTGACATGCCATGCCAGGGCTGGGACAACACCCTACCCGTGGCGTCCTTTTAGTGCTTCGCCCTTAAATTTTGGAGTTATTCTTTTCATATCTTTGGAAAAAGGCGCCATTCATCGGCCGTCTCCTCTTATGGCTTTGCCTTCCCCCGGGGGACCCATTTTTGACATATATTCGGAAAAGGGAGCATCCGGGGGTGAAGCCCTAAATTGGGACTCCTTAAGGCCCAAAGCCCTGAAATGGGGCCCCAGGTGGGCGAATCTTTTGAATGGGGCCCCCCGGCGTGGGTGTCTCATATTTGACACATTTGGAAAAGAGGTTCTCCCCCTGGGGCGAAGCCCTAAAATGGGGCCCCAGGGAGGGCAAAACCCTAGAATGTGGCCTATGATACGGGAGTCCCATTTTTTACAGATAAAAAAAATGGGGCCCCTGAGGCGAAGTCCTAAAATTGGCCCCAAGCCTTAAAAGGAGGCCCCTGGTATGAGAGTTCAATTTTCTACAGTTTTTCAAAAAGGGGCTTCTTGGGGGGGGGGGGGGGGTGAAGCCCTAAAATTGAGCCCACTTTTTTACAGATCTGGGAATGGGCCTCTGAGGGCGAAGCTCTAAAATGGAGAAGAAGCTCTTTCATCTAAATACCCGCATAAGCGTGTGAAAAGTACACTTTGCCCACGTCGTATGCAAAGTATATTTTTCACGCGATGTTTGAAATGTCCAGTTTTCAAGAGCAGTTGTTAGTGCGTTTTTGCCTATTATCAAGGCAGTCTGAGTAAAAATTATATTTAAGAGTTCGCATTTTATAAAAATATTAACTTTAATTTTAAAAATATAAAAAAAAATTAATCATATGGAGGAATCAATACAATTATTATAGTGTAGGTACTTTTAGTCACAAACGGTTTTGATGTCAATTTATTTTCGCTTCGCCCTCAAAATAGTGTATCTATTGTTAAGAAATAAATAATAAAATTGTAAAATATTCAAAATACCCATGTAATCATTGCATTTTTTACTGATTCCTTTCAAATGTATGTATTTTTGTATTTATTTTAATTTAATTACCTAATGTTTATTTGTGGTTTGACCATATTTTATGTTTGTTTTATTTTTCGACTTGTGAAATTACACCATGTATAACTCTTCTTAAATAGATAGTGTCTTTGCATTGTTCCAATATGTTTATTAATTTATTTTTCCTTCATGAATACGATACTCACTAATAATCGGCATAGCACCTAGCACCCGAGTTTAACCAATAACCTGAAAATACGGTACTGTAATTCAAAAATAAAATATCCTTAATACGGCGCTGGATTCTCTCCCCGGTGCGAGAGCGACAGCGCGAGTTTCGCCTATCTTGCATCTTTTTCTGTTCCGGGCTAATATTTCAATGGTGCCGGCCGAGAGACTTCCAGCTGATTGTTATACTAAGCTGTGCCTACACTTCCTGGATCGTTTTTTAAAAATATCTACATAGCGAGGATTTAGAAAGATGGAAACACAATACAACCAAAGCCAAATACGTCTGATGTATTAGGGAGAAAACTGTTAAACCTGAGTCAACTGTATTTGCCCCTCTTATTACCAATAACGCTGTTCATATTGTTTAACTCATACCCTCACATCATGTCTATTATCCAAATCCATTCTTGGCTCAGGATTCAACTCCAGTGTCGGGCAATACAAGTACGGATTCAATTATATCTAACATTTCAACATGAATTAAAAATTTATAGTAATGTTTGATTGATTAATACCAAATACAGCCTCTATAAAACTCTTCAGCAAGAGACTGCAGTTACCAGGAGCCGACATTATTACATCTTATTCATAGTATATCTGTCTACATGATTGATAAAGTCTCTGAATTAATGTTGAAGTGCTTAATTGAGTTATAGTGTGGTATTATTATTTCCACACCCTACAATCACGAAATTTCTATCCGAAAAGTTCTTCACCAGGATTTTAATGTTCTTAATAACATCTTTGTAAGTAGCTTCTGGCTTTACTATTGACTGAATACTGAAGTTCGGTTTTTCGAGCATCTTTCACCAAGGTTTATCCAGATTTTTCATAGTTTAATCACAAATGATTATGATTTTTTGGTGTCGGGTATATTATGTTCACGGGGATTTTCCATTAGTTAATTGCTTAACAATCGGTCCATATGTCTAGTACACTCAGCGGTGTTAATATTTGTGGGTGTGGATCGTAAAATTGACAGTTGGGCGAAGGTGCCACTAAATTTTCTAATATGAATAAATCAATGATTTTTAAGCATTAAAATTATTAGAGTAGTAAAATTTAGAAAAATACCCTATCTAAGAATATTGAGAAACCTGAAAAGAAATTGAATGAACTCAACTTGATTTTGACTTCAGCATACCAAAATAAACATCAAAGAGCCTAATTAAGCTAATTATTTAAATATTAAATACATTCTCAGGCATAACGTGCACAAAGGAGAATTAATTAGGTCTCAAGCCTAATTGAGATTATGGTATCGCACTTAAAATAATAAAATAAGTATCACCCAAATTATGAGAACATTAATCTTAAGTTCTAAATCAGTAATTAATACTGCCTAGTTCCTATTTTTTAAATATTTCCAACTGAAGTCTGAATTTTTAAAGTTCTGACTAAATAAAAGGTAATTACAGAACGCCTTAAATAAAACACCTTAAATAAAGATTAATCTGCTAAATAAAAAAATCAATTATAATAATCACATTGCAGCGATAATATCAGTGGACTAATATACAGTTAAAAATATATTAAATAAAATAAATTAACCTGTGAAGAGAATAAAAGATCAATGAAGATTTACAGAAGAAATCGAAGTGAGCTCAATTCGATAACCTGCTTATGGGCAAAAAGCTAAAATGTAGTTATGTAAGACTGTCTACTGCCATAAGGCTTACATCAAGTTATAGTAATCGCGTAGCATTTAAGTAACTATACGTAATACAAAAAGTAAAGCAGATAATCATTATAGTGTTAGCAAGAAATTTGCGAATCAAAATATTATCATATACAGTAGTGAAATAAGTCGGTATTAATTAATCAAATAACGATAAGGAACGATAATAGTTACGATAAAAGATAAGAAACGATTAAAAATGATTTAATGTTAGTTTAAAAAAGGATAAGGTCTATTATAAGTAAAATAAGCAATCATAGTCATTATCCTACTGTCACACGGAAGTGGAATTCACTGGCAGTGGTTGGTGACTGTTCCCTAACACATACCGATACTTGTCTGGCCCCAATTAGAGATTTACAGCTTCATTTCACGTCACGTCATGTGAGTCGACATCACTTCATTAAAAGGGTCTCAAACTGGCAGGAATAAACCTGGAGAAACTCTCTAGGCTAGCGAAAGATCGGGTGGAGGAAGGACCCTAGTTAAAATATAAATAATTTTATTTATCTAATATAGAAACACAAAGATATAACATATCTTTTTGAAAATAGTAACCTCACTTTACATAAAATACATTTACGATACTATAGTGCCGATAATACGAGAAAATATTAATGGCAGAGTGCTTGCCAATTTATCTCATGATGAATTAATAAAGATAGTAGACCACTTGATGGTCAACAATTACAACGATAATATTTCGACTTCGAAAACTTGTCTTTTCCATACCTACGCGGTCATCGCTCGCAAGAGAAAGACCATGTCAATTGCCAAAAAATATCTTAGACATCCATAAAGAGTTCGAAAACGAGAGTACACTTCGGAGCTGTATCGGTCAATACCGGTTGGGTACGTTCCAATATTTCAAAGTATGGAATGGTTATATTTTAAATTTTACGATATAAATTCTAAGTTTAGAATAAGCATGTTAAGTTCTAATGTAAGGTAAAGAAAATATCAGCCACATAAATCTACCAGTGAAAGGAAAGAAACTATACTTCTGAGTTTGGTAGCATTTACAGTGCTACAGTCTTTTCTCTTTTATATTTATATTTTCTTCTCGGAAAAGTACTGTTATTAACTCTGATCGTCAGCTTTTTTTTGCAGCCAATGCTCACCATTTGTGTATCATGCGCAGACAGACACTTTGAATTTCCCGTTATATTTTCGAAGCGCTTAAGAAAAACTAGTATGGGCGTGTATAGTGAAAATTGCACAATTTTGATCTATATGTCGTAGCCACATTCTAAAACCCGCCGTTTTATAAAATGTCTAGACATTTTACAAAAGGCGGCCAGACTGTCAAATTCTCGTTTAACATTCATTATTTTTCTATGTGGCTAGTCGGTTTGTAAAATGCCTAGGCGTTTTATAAAACGACGGTCAACACGCGGCCAGATTATTAAATGTTTAAAATTAACTTCTGCTTGACATTCTGGCGGGTGAGACGTTGTAGTCTTTTTGTAAAATACAAGTTTTATTTAAAAGATAGGGCAATCAAAATTTTAATCAATATATTTAAGTATGTTATATGGGTAAGTCTTGGGTTAGTTTTGGTTAGTTCTTGTCGATTGAGCCCCCGTAGCGAGCGAACCGAGCGGAGGGCCATGCAAAGTCATAATAATACCCGGATCGCAACTCAGGTCAGATGGGGAATTATGGCTTTGCATGGACCTCCGCTCGCTTCGCTCGCTACGGAGGCTCAATCAACAAGAACCAACCAGAACTAACACAAGGCTAACCCAAACTAACCCAAAATTAAGAAGAATATGTAAATAAGACATGGAACGTAACTTGAGTTTTACCCGCTTGTGATTATCTTAACATTTGACAATCTGGCCTCGTGTTGAACGTCGTTTTATAAAATGCCTAGACATTTGATAATACGGCTAGCCAGACAGCAAAATAATGAAAGGTAAACGAAAATTTGACAATTTGGCCGCTATTTATAAAACGCCTAGGGAATTTATAAAACGACGGATTTTGTAATCTGGCTACGACATATATAATATTTAGATATTATTTTTAACTTTGTCAGTATCGTAAGAATAAATGTGATTCATATTGAAGGAGATCATGTTCGTCTTTCTTCCATAGGCGCGATAGAACTTCAGCAGACCATTAAAGCTGTCTTCGCCAACTTTTACCCCCATCTCTTCATATATATCGAAACAATTACCTTCGAGGGGATGTAGTGTCTGGTGGGAGACGGGGGTTGTCGATGAAGCATCGACGTCGAGAAATATGACGCGGAGCTCGTGCGTAACGCAACGCGTCGGCTTTTGGCCGAGGGCATCGAACTTGCGACGAATTTCAACCCCTCGCCCGATTGGGACAGGTCGGGATATTCAGGGGGGTCGTTGAGCCCGCTACGGGGTAGGGTGCAAAAAGGTTTTCATAATGGATTAAAATCGACGATATTCGACAGGTTGGGTTTGCATTCTATTCCGGTTTTCCTTTTATTGTGGCGCTTTGATTAATTGAATATATAGCGTAAAAGATCGCAGACGTTGTATCATATAGGGTCAATTTGAAAAATTACATAACCGTTGCCCACAAAATGTTTTAAACATATGGGAAGACGGATTACTTTCTAATATTGTAAGTAAGGCATCACTATCATTATGTTTAAAATGACGGACGGACCAACCGACTAAAAGCAATATTTTTAACAAAGAAGAAATATTATTAAACAATAAATTTAGTACAACGGAGAGCTATAATTATTTGTCTAGGATGAATAATATTTTAAATGATTGTGGTTAGATACAGCGTCGAGGAAGACAGAAACAGAAATTCAAATCTGAGTTTAATAATTGTCTAGTCCAGCAGCGTTTCTCAAAATGTTTATATTTGGAATCCTTTTTACAGGCCCGTTTTGACGTGGAACTAGAATCCGTAATCTGTTTTAATAGAACATATGATTTGAACACACGATTTATTATAGTCTATGAATTCGATATTTACTTATAAAAAAAAATACACACATAAAATAAAACTAGTAGGCATTTTTAATTATGAGATTAGAATTGTAAGAAATAAATAATATTCAAATGCATATGGGGACATGCAGAATTTAATGTGACGAATTAGTTTGTTTCCTATTTGGACAGAAATAGTTAATATGAGGCTTTATGGAACAAAAGTTGAACTCTTATATTCTGGTCTCATTCTACGGGGAGTCAAAACTTCTCTTTTTTAAAAACCAACAGTAATCGTCCATCATGGCTGAATCCCATCGCCCTTGGTACCAAATTTCCATTATCCCTGCTCGTCGCGGACAGTGCCCAAATCTCAGGAAAAAAAAATTATAAATGGGTATGGAGAAATTTAGTTTTTACTGACATTCGGCAACCAAACGATTTGTAGGATTCTAAAAGTTCATTAACTAAACTTGCTTTCTAGCAAGGAAAATTTCCCGTAAATTTAAAACTAAATATTTTCTTAACCAGACATGATATCGATCTCTGTTTTTTTATGGTTAATAGATTTGTCCCTTAAAAGAATTTCCAATGTTGGTTTTTTTTAAAACTGTCAAAAAATTTTATATACGGAGTCAAAGAAGACGATGATTTTTGCTTCAATTTGAATAGCATATAAGTTTCATAATAATTTTTTTAAATTTTGTCACTTACATCAATTAAATCACTGCTTCATAGCAAAGAAAGTAGTCTGTCAAATTTTTGATATCTGTTATATTTTAAGAGATACCGATTTTTTTTTTGTAAAACTTTGCATTTTTCAAATTTTTGGTAGTTAGACCACACTGTGCATTGTATCGTGTAAACTTTGTAAGTGATTATTATACCTAACGAGAAGCTTATAAACAAGCTCAGTAAAATAATTGTACCTAAATGTTGTGATGTGCAGTTGCGTACTTATAATCATTTATATGTCTATGGTTTATGGAGTATCTCAATTTTTCACGATTGTTTTATATTGGAAAGTACTCGCTCGCAAAATCAAACACATCAAACTAGTGATATTTAATTTCAAAGGTTTTCAAAACAAGTTTAATTTTAGGAATAGTGTTGTATTAGAAATAAATAAATAAAATTTTTCCAAAAATAAAATTAAAAAATTATAATTTTTTACAATTTTTTTTACACACTATAAAAAATAAACGTAGATACAGTGCAATATTAAAATATAAAAAAATAAGGAAAAAACTTGCTTAATCTAGAGGCGAGTACTTTCCAATACAAAACAATCGGGAAAAATTGTAAGATACTCATAAACCATAGTGTAAGTGATTATAAGTACGCCACTGCACATCACAACATTTAGGTACAATTTTTTTACTGAAGCATCAACAAGCTTTTCGTAAGGCATAATGATAATCATTTATAAAATTTGCACGATACAACGCACAGTGGGCTACCAAAAAGTTGAAAAAATCAAGGTTTTACAAGAAAATCAATAACTCTTAAAATATAGCAAATATCAAAAATTTAACAATCAACTTTCTTTGCTATAGACCAGTGATTCAATTGATGTACAGTGACAAAATTTTAAAAAATTATTGCGAAAGTTACATGCTATTGAAATTGGAACAAAAATCACCGACTTCTTTGACACCCTGTGTATTTTTTCAAAGTTTAAAAAGATCCAACATTGGAAAGCTTTTCCTAAGGGATAAATCTATTAATCATCAAAAAGCGTAGGTCGATATCATGTCTGGTTAAGAAAATATTTAGTTTTAAATTTAGGCGAAATTTTCCTTGGTCGAAAGCAAATGGCCAGCAGTTTACTTGCTCGTAGTTTGCATCCATACTGTTATCTAAAAATCCCCTCATTACACTTACAAATGAGTTCCAAGTTCTTTAGTGATGATCGTCTAGCAATTTTTTATAGGTTATAGGCGCTCATTTTCAATTTTTCAAAAATAATTTTATTCAAAAGGCTTTGACATATTCGGTCGTATGAATAAAGTGTAGCAAATGCTTTTACTATACCACCGTCTCTTTTTGCTGTATTAAAGCTGAATATGTTTATCTCAAAAAACTTAAGAAAAGCATTTGCTTATCTTTTATTCATATGAGCCATTAAGTTGATACACCAAAATTCAGATTTTTCTGAGAAGTCTAAACTGAAATGAAAATAAATAAGAAAGTGCCGCTGGAACATTGTAAAGGCGTGACGTCATAAGATATGAAGGTCTCGTTGGGATATATATTTATCTATGACAGTGACAGAAACGTCAGCATTGCCGCGGCGCGGGCCGCGGCCTAGCAACAGGTTGTGGTCATATTTTATTACGTCACATCCCCGATCGAGACGCGCTTTGAATTCTGCATATTTAAACTCTTATGTCAAGAACCGCTTAACGGATTGATTTAAAATTTTAAATATGACATATTTTTTGTCAAGAATTTTAGATAGGTAATACCTAGAAATTTGATTGTTTTTTTTTAAACTAACAAACTAAACTAACCCAAAAAAATTGGAAAAAAGGGGAAAAATTTAAAAAAACTGTTCGGAAAGTTAATAAAAATATTATAAATCGAAATAAGAAAAAAATATAAGAAAGTGAGGGAAACGCGGGTTTCAGCGAAAAAAATGCGAGAGCTCGTCGGATGTTAAAAAAAGAAAGAAAACAAAATGCTTTATGAAAAAAAAATGTTGAAAAACAGCAAAAAAAAGGGTCGAAACCGGGGGCAGAAGTTGAGGAAAAAAGCTTAATATGAAAAAAAAAACCCGTGTAACACATTACACGTATTAGAAGTGGATATTGCATATTTCGCTTATTATTTCAATGTGTGGATGCAGTATTTTTTAAGTTGATCATACCTTATATCTTGCGATAGGAAAAATTTGTTCGTGACGCGGGACGAACAATTTAAAACCATGTCGTGACGCGGCCTCATGAAATCAAAGAAGTATTCACTTTAAAAATTATAACAGGTAGGGTGATATTTAAAAAAAAAATGTTTCTTTGATCTAACGTTCAATGTCATATTCGTCGCCTGGGAAAACGACATAAACTAGTTTCAAATTTTTATTTCGTTGATAAAATAAAGGCATAAAATGGAGGAAGCTTCAGGCAAAAGACACTACTATCCTGGCAAAACTAGCACCGAAAATTTTAAGGCATATTAACGAGATACCCTAAGACAATTGTACGACCACAGTCAATTCCTGTTTTGTCGCCGCCGCCGCCGCGCCGCCGCCCGGCCGTCTCGTTATCAATTACGAAGGAACTATGCCGTAATTCACAAACACAAAGACAATTACTTTTACCTTGCCCTATCCCTTACAGGCTCCTTCCCCTTTTCCAATTGCGTTATCTTAACAAAAGGGCATTTTCAAGGGTGGATAAACGCAGGACCGGACCCTATGCTAATAAACGCCAGCGGGGTTGATGTAGAGTGCATGATCACTATCAAAGAAGCCTTCATTATATTTCATTTAGTACCGTTTTGTTATATTTTCTCTTTAAACCATCCACGGTATCAGAAGTGTGTCATGTGTATTTAAAAAGGATGCCATAAGACACATAAGTAATCTAGATGACATATGGATGTTGATTACGATAAATAATTAATTAATTATGTTATTTATTCTCATTTATTTGGGGAACGGTTATTTTTTCCTAAAATTTTTCTTTCCTCGCGCGTCCGAAATAAATCCAACATCCAGCACATTTATGTAACATCGAATTACCCATAATAACTAGACAGTGCGTTAGTTTTTATTTGTCTGAGCATATTTTATAATAGATTTATAAATCTTATATTTACCCTTTTTTTTAGCAAGAAATTATTTCTTATAAAAATGTTTTAATTATAATATTGGAGTTGAACGCAATAAAATTTCGGTAGTAGTGAAATAGCTACTCAAAATTTAGATGACATTAAGTTTAAACATCGTTTAGCAGAAGTATTAGTTTTAAAAAATTTGAAACGCGAAATGGGCAATCATCTTTTTTTTTTTGGCAAAGACACACACACTAAAGGGATATCCTATGGCACGAGCGGTGTGTGTGCGCGAAGATGTTGATTGACACGGTTTTTGAATAACTGTAGGTTGCAATTTGGGGGAAACAGATGTCCTGGGAGTGAGTTCCAGAGCGATGCAGTGCGCCAGATGAAGGAGTCTTTGTAAAGCGATGTTCTAGGTGTTTCCAGTTGTACGACGAACTGGAGCGCTCTTGCCGTCTGTCGTGAGCAATATTCTAAGCACGGTCTTATTTGCGCTTTGTAGAGTAAGAACAACTGCTGCGGTGTATACAGTTTTTTGTTGCGAAATAGCGCACCAAGCTTCTGGGAGGCTGATTTTGCGATGTTAGCAACGTGGTCATGCCAGGACAAATTGCCGTTGACCGAGACACCCAGCAGTGCGATTGACGAGGATGAAGGAATGGTCGATCCTGCCATTTGGCCTATATTTAATGCGGTCATTAATCTCACAACTAGTTCTGGTTACCAAGTTATTCCCCATGTTAAAAAAAACTATGTTAAAGTTTTCTGACCACTTCGCTGCATCGAAACTTTTACATTATCTTGGAGTAAATTTCACTGTTGCAATCGCAAAGCAAATCCAAATCCCTTATGAGGCCATTTACTTCCCTTTACTTAATTTTGTGTGCCTCTTTACTAGAGAATACATAAACAAATGCGGGGTCCCCCAGGTTGATGGGCGGCCGAAATCATCTTGTACACGCGAAATCATCTTGTACACTACGATTTAAATCTATTTCTCTTCGTTTGAATCAAGGGTGTATTCATGAAGTGAATTCGAAATAGGCAACTCAGCGGATTATATCATTTAAATACTGTAGTGCGGACCTTTTCCCCTTTTTAATAGAAGTCGTGAATTAAAAGTAATCACGAACACGGTTTTTGAGTTCTCGCCAGATTATAGTGTGAACTACTAGAAACATTTAAACTACCAATTAATTATCACCCTGTCCTAAGTTTGAACTTGAACTTGGGAAATATTAATAATCAAGTCAATTTATAAACAACGCGAGCGAACCGCGCAGGCAATTATGAACCTTAAAGTTGCAATTGTTAGCAGATTTTAGGGTATTTACACCATAAAATCAAGTAAACCATCAGTCCGGCAACATTTTGTCTCTCATCTATTCCGCTCTCACCTACTGCAGTCCACAGGGACGTAGTAGGGACTCGAACCATATCCTAATCTTCAGACTCAACTCGAGAAGTGCAGTTCACAAGACCGTAGATCTGTTAAAATTCTAAGTCAAGCCATTTTTATAAAGTTGAATAGTTATGGTGCCTGAAAGTGCTGAGTGAAATTAAGATAAACTAAAAACCTTATAATTATCTCATGAAATAACCAAACCTAACCATAAAATAAAACAACACCGCTCTTAAAGAATTTTATTATAAGACAGTGACTAAAAAATACCTATAAACAATTTAAACCATACCTCAACCGAAAGGAAATGCGTGTTTTATTAATCGGGTGTAGTGTAAACTCATTAATTCTTTGACCAATAGACGTTGTTATTGTTTTACCGAAGTGCCTTCTTTGTAATCTCTTCTCACCTGTCGTAGATCGATCCATAATCTGTGCTATATAACTTGCACGCCATGCAATGCGTGGCGTCACGGATAACTATCGTGACAATAGGAACAGCGAAGACCACTGAATACTCTTTTCCACTTAGCCAGTGCTTCGAAGTGTTCAACTTATATCCTGGCCTTTAATTTTCCAAAATAGAAGTGGCAGGTTTTTCTCAACAATTCAGGATTTATGTTGTACCTATTTCAGTCTCCTATAAAGTGTACCTGATACAATAAGTCGATTTATGTTTCGTTTTATAATACAATTCCCCAAATTTTAAGACCAGGTATAAACCATTTTTAATTATTATGTATCAGTAAAATCGGAACCAACTGAGACTTTTGTCTGACAGTTTGTTAATTAGCATAAAAAAATAAATAAAATTCTGCTGTTTTGGTCTGCGATACATTGTAACGTAACTGTTGGCAGTGAGCCGGCTTAAAAAAAAA
>MU191871.1:0-10509 GCA_016904865.1 Pissodes strobi
AGAAAGCTCGACCATTTTCTACTTTTCAACAATCAAGTAGCTCATTTTGTAAAATATTAGCAGCAAATAAAGATGAATCAAAAAATCAGGCTTCAAACATCAATGCGATGATCTTTGAAAAATAAACCTTTATTTCCAGATATCAACAAGTATTTAACACCATTTATTCATTAAAACAACGTTAAACAACCATGTGTAAAAGCAGATAATACCAAACAACTTTTTTTTGTATAAAAGCCTATACAAATTTTTTCACATTTCAAAAATAATAGATATTTCCATTTAAAGAGTTATCTTGTACGCATCTTCAAAACCAAAAATGATTTTTTAGCAAATACCTACAAATGTCCTGAAAATGTACATTTGTTCCCTTTTTGTTTGTTACATTTAGACGTTTCTTAGTCAAAATGAAATATAACTTTTTCAAGATAAACTGTGACTTTTGATGTGTAAATATCTTACGCGGCGGTATGAGGGTAAATCTCAGCAAATGGGACGGAAATGTGTAAACCGATTCTAGCCGCTAGGGCGGTATTATCATACAATTTTACCATTTAAAATCGTTTTAAACGGATTTTAGACGATAGAAAAGCATATTTTTAATTAACCGAGCCGTCAAAAATATTATTTATTAATTATTTTAGTTAATTAAATTAATTAAACCTAATTTTTATTCTATGAACAAGCTTAAATGTATAGGCAACGGCCATAGCAGGTTGAAAACACCAGTTTTCGCCCGATTACTGAAGTTAAGCGACGTCGGGCGTGGTTAGTACTTGGATGGGTGACCGCTTGGGAACACAACGTACTGTTGTCATTTTTTTACAACCGATGTCGTTATAGGATATGTTTACACATCAGTGTGTCTCGAGTACTAGCAAACTAGTTTTTTATGCATTGGGCTCGAGCGCTTAATTAAGCATTAATTAAAAAAAATGAAATATCTCCTTCGCAGCCATAACTCTACAAAATCTAAATCCACAGTATATAGGGTACCTAAAAAATTTACTAGATATTAATAAGTCATGGTGATTTACAAAAAATATTTTTTCTTCTACCGTGCGTTAAGTACTCACTTTACGCACTATCTAAGATTCGTAAAATAGGCCTTTTTAATGTGCAGTGCGTAAAAAGTTATTTTACGCACTAGTGCGTAAAGTAATTTAATAATATTTTTATTTTTTCATATATTTTTCCAAAGTAGAAAAAATTTTGTATGCTACGCATGTGTAAAGTAGCCTTTTTTTATTCATGGGATTGTATTCCCATTCATAAAAAATGGATCACTTTACACACTTGTTGCATAAATAACTATTTTCTACTACCGTGCGTAAAATACTAACTTTACTCACTCTCTAAGATTCGTGAAATATACCTTTTTTATGCAGTGCCTAAAATAAATTGCTTTACGCACTAGTGCGTAAAGTAAATCTGACGTATTTTTTGACATTTAGTGCAGTGCGTAAAATAATCTATTTTATACATCAGTGCGTAAAGTAGTTTTTTAGCTCACTAGTGCGTAAAGTAATTTCAGAATATTTAAATTTTTTCATATTTTCCGTACTTAGTAGAAAAAAATTTGTATGCTACTCATGTGTAAAGTACCCGTTTTTATTCATGGGGTTGTCGCATGAACCGTAGGGTCACTTTCCAACATTATGGGGTCTTAACAGCAGAATAGCATTTCCTTCCATTTTCCCCTCACATATGCTACCTCCTTCAGCAATGAAATGGCGTGAAAGCCATTACTCAGATTCACTCGTTTAACTTTTGATTGTGTATTTCAAAGATATGAGAATATTCTGATAGTAATAAACGCATTGACGCAGTTTAAAACAGCTTTTTTGCTTAGCCGAACAAACAAAATAATTATTTAGGCCCAAATTGGAAGTATACGTGCAAGGGACCTCCATCCCGCGTTTTAAAGTTCATTCATTCATGTCAAATTAACTTTGAAAAGGTTTTGAAAGATAAAAATTAAACAACATTAAAAACGTGCTGGAATATTTTAAACACTAAGATAATAACAGACAAGAGACAATCAAAGAGGCATCAAAAACATTAAAAGTTGAGAAAAGGGCCATACATGATTTGAAAAATATAGCAAGAACTGCAGATACCGAGGCTAAAGAACATATTGTCACGGCTAGCAACCATTCGAATCTTTTTGTGCTACCCTATACAACTAACCTTGTCGCATATACGCTCTTTCCGATGTGTGCAGCCCTGGCCTCGCTTCGTCTGGAATATTCGCTTTATATTTTCGGCTGTAGTTAATTAATCATTGAGTGCTGAATAATTGTAAACATCTATTAGTTGTAAAGTTATAAGAGTAGTTTAGTGTGTTCAATTGTATAGGTACAGTGATAAAGAATAAAGAGAGTATTATTTTAAAATAGCAAAAATTTGTACTTTTGTCAGAACCCACGGGAAAACGTAACATTTGGTGTCAGAAGTAGGATTGGAAAGGACGGGTCTTGTGAAGTGTTCTTCGAGGAGAGAAGAGGGCACAAGTACGTCGACGAGACCATTTTGTTTGGTGGTTTCTGTGAACATTTTACAACATTCTATGGTCCAATACAAGGCAACAAATGGCAGGAATGTTGGCCGATTTCATGGAAAATCTAAACGCTGAGCGGCGAGCGGATCGGGAAGAGGATGAACGTAGAAGGCAAACGGATCGAAAAGAGGATGAACGTAAAATGCAAGCAGAACAGGATCAGCTTCAGAAAATTTTGCAGGACCATGAAGATAAAAGGCAAATAGAACAGGATCGGCTTCAGAAACATTTTCAAGATCATGATATAATTGTAGGCGAGCAAGGAAAATTATAGAAAATATTGGACGGTCAAAATAAGAAAAACAATATATAAAAAGAAGTTGGAAATGTACAAAAAGAAGTTGGAAATGTACTCACCGAGAGAGTATTCGCCACAGGACAGAATATCAAACCTCCAACGTATGCCGGTCAAATATCCTGGACAATGTACAAAAGACAATTGGAAGCCGCTGCTGTTGCTGCGCAACATTTGCAATAACGAATAAATAGCGACGTCACTAGTGGTAGCGTTTGGTGGATCTCCCTGGAACTACTACAGATTATTCCCATCAGCCAACAGGGCAAATATGACATACTTGAAGCTGCCCTGGAGAGACGATTTGGAAACCAACATAGAAGACAACTGAATCAGGTACAAGTAAAGTCTCGACGTAAGAAACTTGGTGAAAACCTGCAATAGTTTTAGACAGACGTTAGGAGTCTCGTTCAATTGGCCTACCCGGGAGTAACGGAATAATTTTAAGAGGAACCTGCTGCTCAGTATTTCGCGGATGGTATCAGACATCCAGAAACTCACAAGATGCTACGTCTAGCTAAATTTGATAATAGCCATGAAGTTTTTGGGTAGAGCCCTAGAAATCGAGGCGTCCTGTAACCGACCTAAGCCAACAATCAGAGCCGTATCTATCCAGAAAGAAAAGCTGGCGAACAGTTATGCATTAACTCAGATGGGCGGAATTTTAAAGAAATTAACCGAAGTTCTGCAAGCCACGGGGAGATTCCGGGAGCCACTAGAAGTTAGGTCATGTAACCGAAATGTTAGAAATCAGTGCTGTGCTAGGACTGGACATTTCAAGAGAGACTGTCAGGTACAAAGATTCCGGGAGTCTCTAGAAAATAGACCACCTAACCGAAATATTTCAAATCAGAGCTGAAGGTGTGACAGGACTGGGCATTTCAAGAGAAACTCTCGAGTACAACTACGGTCTACATCTCCATCCAGAGACGCTAGGAGATCAAAGTCACGTCAGAAAGAGTTACAACAATATAACGTTAAGGTTAAGCACAGGGAAGGAAGATGACTTAATAATGTAGATGCTTTATTCAGAAGATCATGCGAGGCTAATTATAAACATTGCCAAAGAATAGACCAACGATAAGGAATCACTCCCATTAGGCAAATCAAGTTTAAGGTTGATCAGCAGTGGACCACAGAGCAACTAAAAAATGATCAGCTTGAGGATAGTGAAATAGCACTACTGCTAAAAGCTAAAGAAGAACGTCAACCAAGACCGAGCTGGAGAGATATTTCAACTAAGGGATTTAATTTTATAGCTCAGTGGGGCAGTTGAAAATGGTTGAAAATGGACTTCTTGAAGCGCCGCCGACGGCAAAGTAGTCAATACGCAGTTAGTGGTACCAAGGAAGATGGTATCGGAAGTCCATAATGGAAAGTCTAGTGCTCATCTCGGAGTAAACAAAACGATTGACAAGATCCGCGACAGGTTTTACTGGGTCAACTAATGCCAGGATGTGAAATCATAGCGCCGGCAGTGTTCACCCTGTGCCGCAAGTCAAGAACCCAAAACAAGATCTAGGGGAAATATGAAACAGTATAATGCGGGACCACCGTTTGAATGTATCGCCAGTGACCCAATGAAACTTCCATGTGATCTCCAAGCTAAATCTATGGGATTTCAGATGAACGATAAAGTCTGGTTATATAATCTACAAAGGAAAAAGGAAGATCTCCTAAGCTAATGCCAGTATGTGAAGGTCCCTATACAGTCATTAAAATAATTAATGCCGTGGTATATACAATTCAATGTAACCCCAGAAGCAAACTGAAAGTTGTCCACCTCTACAGGCTTAAAGCATATCGCGGACATGAAGTAGCTTATCGGGACGATCAGGCTTAAGAGGGAGGCAATGTGACGGCTAGCAACCATCCGAATGTTTTTGTGCTACCCTATACAACTAACCTTGTCGCATATATGCTCTTTCCGTATGAGTCATCGTCGGCCGAGAATATTCGGAGCTGTGGTATTTTCCCGACGCGTGCAGCCCTAGTCGAGAATAATAGGGAGGCCTCGCTTGGCCCGAAATATTCGCGGTATATTTCAGAATGAATATAAATAGAAGGTAGAACGCGTGTTGTAGTTAATTAATCATTGAGTGCTGAATTGTAAAGATCTATTAGGTGTAAGGTTATAAGAGTAGTTTAATGTGTTCAGTTGAATACAGTGATAAAGAATAAAATTAATTTAAAATTATTTTAAAATAGTAAAAGTTGTACTTTTATCAGAACTCACGGAAAAATGTAACAATATGTTCTCGAAAATGCTGTTAAAACTGTAATTTAAGCCCAATTTGTTAAATCATACTAGCGATATTATTTATAAACTTTATGCTGAAAAATAAGTAAATATTAAACACGCTCAACGACAATTTCGAAAAGAAATTCCAGAGCTTCGCTGTCCATCTTCATCAATAAGAAGCTGGATAATAAAAATAATAGAACATTTTACTGGAATTTGTCAAACGTTGTAGTCCAAGTAGCATTCGTTTTTAGATTTTCATCAAAATCAAAACCAGATTATTTCTTTCAGCCTTATCGTTTGGTGTAACTAAAGCAAAACAGTGCCAGAAGAGTTTGGTCGGATGGACGAAGATTCATCCAGTGTAGTAAAATTGGAAACTATTTCATGCTGGAAGTGCCATTTAGTTTCATGAATAATTCGTTGGCGGTAAGATGAAATCCCCCACACTAAAAGATCTTGCAGAAAGGCTGTTGAATAAAGGAACAAAAATCGGTCGAAATTTATTCAAATAAAAATCACTTGAAAAATTATATCGCTGATGCACATAATTACGGAGGTGAACAGATTTTAATTATTTCATTGTCATTTTAATTCAGTTAGCATGGATTGGTCTAAAGCTAATAAAAATACCATAAATAAATGAAATGGACAGAACTAGTTGATCTACAGAAGTTTGGACTACTTGAAATAAAATCGTCGAGGAAATGGAAGAAAAATCAATTAAGTAATCTTTAAACAAGCTTTGGTAATAGTCGCAGCTAGAGACAGTGCAAAAAAACTGCGAATTTGAGTAATATATTAAATACATAAATGTAATATTAAATATTGTGCGGAAATAATTTGGTTGTCATTTAAATAGTGAACCTTATCTACACAAACACAAGATTAAGAGACATGTTATTATTTGAAAAGCAGCTGAATCAAATAAATATCCGCACAATATTTATCTAATATGCAACATCATCCAGTTTTTCAGGACGATACCAAAGCAATCATTTTTATTGAAATTTGTTCAGTAAAATAATTCAGCTCTGATATGTCAGTATTGGTTTTCAAGCTTAAATAGATTTAGGGACGATGACATACAAGCAAGGAAGACATTTTATTAAGATGGAGGTGCAAAGCCCAATCTGCATAAAATTCAATTGGGAAAAATCAATAACTAGTTACATAAATCTCAGAGATTCATCTGCCTGGATTACGGGCACATGCACCCATACTAAATTTCAGCGCTTCAGCGGTCCTGCCTCTCCCTACCACCTGAAAACTTGGCACGTTCCCGAAAAGTAAATATAGCTAAGCATACTGACTTAAGATCTTTCAGTTGGTTCTTGAGTTTTCACACACAACAAGTATTTTATGGTGTTTGCCATCATTCATCTCTATTAGCTTGAATTAATATTTTAGAAAAATCCAAACAGTATTCAAAAGTGATCGGTATTATATCATAAAAATTATAACTTAAAAATTTCCTTTAAAATCTGAGCGACACAGTCTACCAGTACCAGCCCATTGTAGACTGTTAAAAACTGTCAATGTCATTAAAGTAACGTCACTAAACAACCTGTTCCAAAGTTCTAGATATCAAAAAATCACTGGAAATAGTTCAGAGATTTTCCGACGATTTCAAAGACTGTTTTTCGCGTATTTTTGTCGATATTAAGCTGCGGGATATTTACCGGTGATTGTGACGTCATGCCGCGAGCTTTTTTAATGACTAATAGAAGATACAATACAGAAGGGGATGAAGCTGAAAATGAAGACAAAAAAGGTAAGATTATATTTTGAACTTCTTTCTAATTGCTTTAGTGGCTCTGGTACCAAAACGAGAAATTATTTAACGCATTTCTTCGATTAAAAAAATGCGGAAAAATTGAAGTTGACTTTGAAGATTGTCACATTGATCGGAAAGTTTTGAAATGTTACTAGATATTGCCAGCTTTCATGACTTTATACATAATTATTGTTCTTGTTTGTTTTTGTCTAGTATACTTATCATTCATCTTGATGGAGTTTACGGAGCATATAATGAATTTGATGAGATTTTTTTTGGTAGCACTACGTTACCTTTCATCAAAATCCATAACATCATTTTCGGTAAAAATTGTAAGTGAGTTTCTTTATTAGGTGTTAGAAATAATAACAGCATTGTTTTTGGAGACCTTTTATATTAAAATAAAAAAAATTCTCAAATCAGATAAAAAAAATTCTGAAGGATTTGATAAACAAATCGAAATAGTTAAGTTTTGGGATAGGAGCACCACAACGGTATTATAAAGGAGTTTTATAATTGCTACTTTGTTATTTCTCCTGCATATAAAATTGCATTAGATAGACCAGTAGTACTAGGTTTTTCAAGACAAGTAATTTCAAAACAATGGTAATTATCAAAGAAGGGTTGAATAAAAAAGGTAGAACAGTAGAATTGGTGAAAATATAACACAAAAATGAAAACTACACAATAATCATGGAACTAAGTAAAATAAATAAGCAATAACCTTATATTCGCCATTTCTAGCATTCTCTTCTCTTCGTAAATAATAGAGCTTATTGGATATGGGACAGTTGCGCGCCGATTGCTTATACGTAAACTGCAGACGCGATAGGACCTCGCCATAGAGCGACTGTAATATAAATGTATTTGCTTTTCATGCGTTGGGTTAGTTTGGGTTAGTTTTTGTTGGTTGCGCCCACGGTGCGACTGCATTTTTATTTTTTTTCTCATTTTGGGTGTGCCTTGGGTTAGTTTTGGTTAGTTCCTGTTCGTTGAGTCCCTGTAGCGAGCGAAGCGAGAGGAGGGCCAGGCATGAAGTGTTCAAATATTTGAGGACGTCAAATTAAATTGCACTTTTGCATTACCACTTTTTCCACTATATCCAATGGTATTATCCTGCATGGATAACGTTTCGTCTTCAAGGGGTCATCATCAACTTTCCTTTTTTAAATGCGAACTTTAATTTTCGTTATCGTTTTCAGATGATATTGGCGTTATTAATATAAATGTGTGTTTTTCATGTTTTTTTTAATTTTATTTTTTAATTATGAATCTATGTATTTATTTTTGCTATTTTTATTTTTATTAAAAATGAAGGCTCCAATTTTACACTTAATAAGAAGCAAAATATAGTATTTCTATAGAATAAAAAAAATTCAAAAGTAACTTAAAATTACGACAAAACAAAATATGTAATTTAAAAAAAGAATAAAATAAAAATTTAAAAAAATAATAAAAAAATTAAAAACACATATTCATACTAATAACGCTAATATCATCGGAAAAACAACATAAAAATTTAAAGTTTGTATTTAAAAAAGAAAATTGACGATGATGATGAATTGAAGACGAAACGTCGGATTTCAAACTGGATGCCACCATTGGATAGAGCGGAAAAAGTGGCAATGCAATTTAATTTGAAATATGTATTTAAATAAAACCACGAAAAAAAAATACGATTTTTCAAAATTTTGTTTTTTTCCTGATAGCTCTGGAAATACTCGTAACTTGCTAAACGGCATATTGTTAGGCACCTAAATGCGCAATTTTGCCCTAATTCGACTGGCACAGTATCGGTATTCGCGATCCCCATACATAGACTCGAATTCGAGCCACGCTGTACTTACCACAAATCTTATAGACTTCGATGTTTAAAGTAGAATTTCACCTCGAAATACCCTATAAAATCGGCAGAAACTACTGGTTTTCGTTTAAAAAATGTCAATCTTCTCTGATCCTGTCCCATTTTCCCATCTTCAAATCGTTTTAAATGAGATTTCAGGCAAATAAATCTGCTTTCTTACCACAAAAACTATACGCACTGATATGCTGAAAGTGAATTGTATCTCTAAATCTGCCATAACATCGACATAAATTGCACTTAATCACCAAAAGGTATCTAAATTTTCCGATACTGACCCATTTTTCCGGTTTCAAATCACTTTCAAAGAGAGGTTAACCAAAACGTTATGTCAAAATTTTGGATGACGTGTTCCTTCAAAATTCCCATAATGCATCAAAAACAACGTTATCTATTCAAAATGGAAAACTTGAGAATTGTATACGAATTTCTGCATGTTTTCCTTTAACATCGATTTTCTAGTATTTTCCCACCTCGTACGGAAAATTGTTATGATACTTTTTTATTGCAAAGATATCGACATTTACGAATCTGGTATCGCTTCTTTTGGAAATGGCTGTGGCTGGCATGTACGATTAACATAGATTTTTCTAACTGAAAATCAAAAAAAATCACCAATTTGGCATTTTTAAATGTGAGGATGCGTAATTTTGCTATGCAGTACTCGTAACCCATCTCTTTAATATGCGGAAGATTTGTTGCTCCACATTATTCGGTTTGCCAGTAATAAAATATTATGAGGTGACGTGTTGTATCAAAACTCGAAATGACAAAAAAACTAAATTCGACTAGCTCACCCAGTATCAGCCATCGTCATTTGATCAACTTTTTTATAAAATAATTATTTTTCTCGAAAAAAAAATAAATACCTTCATTTTTTGACCTATAGATCGATGTTTTTAAATGTTTCATCAGAAAGTCCATTTTCCCGACATTTTCGTGGCAGAAAGTTTTTCACCCAAAAATCCCAGATCGAACTGTCGATCGTCTCAGTTTTTTCGACCCCTTTTTCAAAAATACCCAAAAAAATCCAAACTAACCCAAAAAAAAATACTGGCTATTTTTTGAATCTCGTTAATTTCAATAGGGTTTGGAAAACCATAAAATTGAACCTGTCCAGAAAATGCCATTAAAATTAATTACTTTTTTTCGATAGTTAACGGAAAATCAGATCGCCAAAAATAAATGACCGCCAGTGCCCACAAATATTGCCTAAAACCATGCTGAATCCCAAATTTTCAGTCGCAGCAGGTTTCGAGAATAAAATGATTAACGTTCAAAATATCCGAATGCCCGTTACATGACGGCTCAGTTTCATTTACTATCCAGAACAAAGTATCCTGCACTCGCCTGAAGAAGTTTTCATTTTAAAAATTGAGCTTTTAAATTGCCTCTTCACTGCAGATGAAATGTTACATCTTCATGCCTCCTCTATGCAAAAATCAAAACTCGAAATGACAAAAAGGCTAAATTCAACTAGCTCACCCAGCATCAGCCATCATCATTTGATCAATTTTTCTATTAAATAATTATTTTTCACAAAAAAAAATAAATACCTTCATTATCGATCAGATCGATGTGTTTAAATGTTTCATCAGAAAGTCCATTTTCCCGACATTTTCGAGGCAGGGAAGTATATTTCAATTGTGCATTGCATAGACAGGCCAGTACCTTCTCAACTAGCAACCTAAATTTGACTTTCCTATTTATTTTTTAAACTGTAGTATAACGCACCCGGGTCGATTCAACATAGTTGAATCAGATAAGTAAAATT